>JAKSZP010015022.1:0-56283 GCA_022478985.1 Massospora cicadina
GCTCCTCCTCGATTACCTTATGAGGAAAGTTGGTGGGGAGTGAGTTAAAAGAGATGAACAAAGTTTTTGCTCTGTTCCATCTGGTGTGCGCAATGTGCACAATTTTTTGCCCTCAGGAAGGGCAATTTCCACACAAACTTTTGCTGCGGCATCAGCTTCATTGGCTGTTTTGAAATCAATATTGATCCAGCCACAGCCCATGTTGTTGGTGGCTACGTACACCGCGTGAGGGAAAAGTGAGGGCTGTGCCTCACATGTTTTCTCCCACAGGGTCGGTGACTCATCCTCAAGGAAGAATCTGATCCCGTGCTCCACCTTTGACAAGGGTTGGTTGAACTGAATGTACATATATTACGCGTGCTTTACCATGAATACCATAAACCCAGATGGTGTCTGAGTTTGCGATTTTTTTGTGGATTGGGTTCCTGGTCCCCCTCCAGGGCGTTTCTTGCCCTTAGTTGCACCGTTAAGTGCACCACTTGCCGCGACGCTCACCCATGTTGTATTATTTTTATTGATAAAGTCGCCCATCTCTCCTGTGTGTGATTATCCAAAATTTGCTGTTCAATTTGAATCATAGTAACTAAAGTGATTGTTACAAGAAAGAAAGAATGGGGCCATGACATTGTGAAGCTCAGGATATGGCTTCACCATAGAGGAAATATCAATGCAAACATCAACTTCAGATAAAATCCCTGCCCCAATCAACACATGGGCTTCTGCTATAAATTGCTCAGCAAATGCAGTGAGGGTCTCATTTTGCTGAAACCTGATGGTGAAGAACTCAGCTTTCCACTACGACATCTTTATATTTCCGCTGAACAACCACAGCACCATCTCCTTAACTTCTTGGTAAGTAAAGAAACTATCTGGAATGTAACAAATGACTTGATCAGCACTTCCGACATCCAAGGTTAAGAACAACAGTTTCACCCTTCATCAGTCTGAGGTTCCTTCAGTTGCAAACTCAAATTGTCAAAAGAACCCATAAATATTTCCATCATGATCAAATGACGGCAGCTTTTCACTGCAAACTACCTGGAGCAGCTCATCTTTTCTTTTGAGCACAGTGTCCAATGAAAGTTTCAATTCTTCATATGCAACAGGCCCAGTGTCTCAGGCAGATTTCTTATCAAAGCAATTGGACTGCAACATAGCAGGCAACTGAGTTTTAATATTTTTATAGCTGGATAATGGGCCCCCTGTAGTGAGCACCATTGTTATAAAATTGGCGGTATATAAGAGATACGCCATAGGATTTTTGCACAGGGTTTGACCCACTGAGCAATTGGGACCAATGATTTGATGATCATCATCCTTAAAAACAATCAGAATGAACTTTTAATAAATATGGAGCACTTACTCCCACAATCTCTTTTATTCAATATAATAAATACAGCGAACCCTCACTGTTTCACTTACTCTTAACTACTTAACAACAACCTCCTCTTAATCACCCATCTTGCTTATATTACAGCAGCTTTGGATGATACCATTATATTAGCTTGGACTATTATGTTCCACCAATTCTCCTCATTTCAGCTTGTTATTCTTTAATTCTCTATCGCCCTAATTGTAGGCGATTTAATTTGTAATTGTCAAATGTCAACATCGCCTTATTTAGAGGTGATCCAATAATAAACCCGTTAAATCCCAATATCGCCTCATCTCAAGGCACTCAAATAATCATAACTGATATCATTTTTGGAGGACTCTTCCCAATCTTCCCTAGTGGTCCCACGATTATTGTCCAGTCATATTGGAATTGCAACAACAGGCACAATCAGGCGCACCTTGGTGGAACTGGACCATCTTGAGCTCAACACCCTCGAAGTCAGCTACATCCCCAGTTGAGGGGCATAAATGTGCAGAAATATCTTCCCGCCTAAACACCTTCATCTTCAAACACCAGCACAGAATCAGAGTCTAAAAAGTAAGTTCATAAAGGAAGGCAAACCCTGATCAACATACTTTAAACGCTAATTTTAATCCCACAGCAACCAGCCCATGTGAACACAGGTCCACAAAGGTGATGGCACTGTGGCAACCAACTCAGCAGAGTATAAGACAGAAATACACTGCTACTACACTGAAATATAACATGACACTCCAACCAATGCTCAAAAAATTAAACATTTAGTACACAACGCCAGAATATAAAGCACAACGCCAGACTAAAACCTGTTAAATTTAATTTTACAACATGAAGAGCTCTGGGACACTTGTCGCGGTGCACCATGTAGTAAATGCTCAGGGCCAGATATGATATCTTGCAAATTCTACAGAATATAATTTGAACAAATCGCCTACCTCCTCTTGGCATCAATGAATTAGTGCTTTCTGGAGACCCACCTCCCACCTGGTGAGCAGGACTCCAATGACATAACCCTGTTTAATTAGGGCGAAAACTAGACCTGGCCAACTGGCGTCCAATCGCACTCTCTAACACTGATACAAAACTATCACCCAAAATTTTAGCCATCATACTAGGCAACATAGCTCCAAAATCCTGTCACCCAATCAGTTTAGGCTCATTCCAAAGTAATCTGTCTGGAACAACATACACTCCATCATCAACGTCTGCAAGTCCATAGCAACTGGAGCCCTGGTACTCTTAGACCAGCAGAAGTCATATGACCGCATTAGCTGGCCATACCTGAAAGAATGCCTGAGCGCCTTCAGACTCCCACCCAGATTATAGACTGGGCAATGCTCTTAACAGAGTCCACATCCATGGCTGTCTGCAGCCCTGGCTTCCTGACTGACACAATCACACCACACAGAGGGCTCAAACAAGAGGACCCCCTCAGCCCGCTGCTATATAAATTCTGCATAGATCCTCTCCTTTGCGTCTCTTACTCACGCTTCATAGGAAACACTGCATAAGGCAAACCAACAGTCAAGATACCAGACTTTGCGGATGACTGCATGGCAGGCATAGCTAGCAACAAAGGTCCCAGCAGTTGGAGCACACCCTGAAAAAGTATACCATTGTAAGCAACACATCGCTCAACAAAATAAAATGGAAATCATCCTTTTTGGAAAGTACACTAACAACTGACCATGACACCTGAGCCCCACAGATCCTCACAAAGAAACAACCTAGTCACCTGCTTTTCACATCGCCCCCCTCAGCCAATCCTGTTCACCACCTTGGGATCTGGCTGGAAACAAGGGGTATGCCACTGAGACAATTAAGAAAAATCTACTACAGCAGATGTCCAATTGCATCGCCTTCCTTTAGGGAAAATTTTTGGGACTAATAGGGCAAGTAATGGTGGCTAATTCACTCATCTTTTCAATGCTGTGGTTCCCCATCCATGCAATCTCCTTCTCACCCCTCGTTTATATCCTCAGTCTGAGCCCTAATCCAAGGATGTTGTGGCCCAGTTACCAGCCACCTGTACAGGTGGAAACACTCTTTGGCCCACACTCCAACGGTGGCATGGGCTTAATAGACTTTGAAGACCATTCTAACCACATACTGGGAACCTTGATAAAGAAGTCCTAGCCCCAGACCTTCCACATCAACACTGGTCTAGAGCGGCCAGGGCTAACTTCACACAGGCGCTCAAACTATATTAACTCTCACGACCCATCTTGCCTGCTCACATACCTCACAAACCACCCCAAGGCAGCAGGCTCACATGATACCTCTTTCACTTCAAACGCCTCTTCTGCACTATTCAATACATAGAATTAACATTTATTATCACAGGAACTAGTCAGGGAAGGGGAAGTCCCAGAGCAAACTTTTATTCTAAGGAAACTGAACAATCACCCCCAGAGGAACACACATGACATGGTTGAACAGTTACAAGAATTAACTACCTGAGTGTCTTGGATGTCCCCTTGTCAGATTTTCAACAGGTGATATTCCTCACATATTAATGAAATTAATATAATAATTAATTGAGGATGATTGCCAATTAGTTTGCTAATTCTGATTCACTATTTAATGATTATACCCCAAATTAATGCTCCCCATTTGGTTGAGTTGAGCTTGCTTGATCCGCAGGATCAAGAAAGTATTGGACATCATGCCTGATAGAAAATTGGTGGGTCTCAACACTGGCAACTGAGGCTGAGGATGTTGAGATAATTGATATTATAAATTAAGATGACAAATTGCTTAAATTTGACATCAAAGTTTACTGGGAGATAATCCTAATAAACTTTTTATTAATTTTGACACCAGCGACTTATTCCAAGGATGTCAAACTAATTAATACTGATTGTTTAAGCTGGCAGGCTTTTATCCCCACATCAACTCTATGTGAAAATGATTGTGGGATTTTTGGCAGAAAATCAAATCTCAGAGGACCGTCAACTTATGCCAAGGAGGCCAAACTATTTAATATTATTTAGTAAAGTTGAATTGCATTTTGACTTTATGAAGGTATTGGGCAGAATTCCCAACAATATTTTGGTTTAAACTGACACTGGCGACTTATGCCAAGTTGCCAATATATTTAATTAATTTAGATTTTGATGAATCAAGGATCAACGTAATCATGGACATTTGAGGATGATGAGTATTGCCAATTAGAGTGCTGATGAATACTAAGCGGGGAGAATCACCAGTGAGTGCTGATGATGCTGGCAATAAATGCCAATGAAGTGGACAGGCAAGAAATTCCTATAAATAGTTTGATCTCCCTCATAATAAAAATATCTTCTGTCTTCCCATCTTTGTTAAGTTTTTAGTTAACAGTAATTAGCTTAGCTTGTATAAATGGGACTAGAGATACCAATTGTTAGGTGCTGTGTTAAAACACCTGGAGTGGTCGGCGCAACCAACTCCCAACCTTGAACTAGGAGGAAACCCCATGATAAATTGGGCAGCTAGCAGCAAAATTGAAGGACTGAAAGGAATGAAGGGGAGTAAGCCTGAGGGAGTAAATATAGAGGCCGCTGAACCACAATCATTGGATATATCCCAGGAGAGGACCTCTGAGCTATAATGGTTGGTCATGCCTCAGAAGGAGAAGTTGTTGGTCTGCTGGGTTGGTGGGTTGCCTTGCAAATTTGTAGGGAAAGGTCGCCGATGATTGTGAAATGCAAGGGCCAGCAGTCTTTATACTTTTTGGATTGGCACACTAATGGAGTCACCTAGTATTGAGAATAAAAAATCCTCATCACCTATACAACCTCACAACATGAAAGGCAATATGGAGGCTTGCACATCATCCACTCCTCCTGCCAAGAGTAAGAGCAAACACCTGGTGCTGCTTCAGATGAACCTACAGAACAGCAGACTTATCCAACTCTCTTCATGCAACATGTGCAGTGTTTAAAGGAGATGGCACCTACACCACCGCTTTAAAGCATACTCACCATCTAAAGACATATGGTGTGAAGTTGCGCATCTGCTCAAAACCAACAATGACAGGATCTGTCAATCTCTAGAAGTCTCCTCGCACTCCAACTCAAATCCCCAATACAACCCACACTCTGCTCCCTTATAATCGCCATCACACTGTGGACAATCCACAAAATAACACTGGATGTCTTCAAGGGAAGTTTGTCAACCATCCGTAGGAAAATCAGCAGATTTCATTTACACTACTGGAACACTTCCAAGCCTGGCTATATGGATATATGAAGTTGAAGCAACAAATGCTCATTAAGTCATGGTTCCCAGTCTAATTTTTACATGCGGACCCCTTCCTTCACACCTGCTCCATCATAGGTGAAGCCCCTTGGAATAGGGTATCCACCCCCATACACCTGGTGGCACCAGCTGGCAACAGGGGTAGCTCGTCAACTCTGGGGTGCCAAAATCTCGCTCTTAATTTAATTTCCCCCTACCCCATTCCATAAAGTTCATACTGGTAGTGCACATCCCCTGGTCAGCCTATCCTGATTAAAGAAATAAATATTTTTCCAATTTTACTTATATTAATAGTTGCAAAAACAAAGTTCTGGTTCAAGCCATCGTTGACAGCAGTGCTCCTGTGAATGTAATATATCCAGTTCACAAAACAATTAAAAAGCTCCTGTGTAGCCCATTTTCAACAACAAGGAACGGCTAGCCCTATGAGTACTATGAATGAAAGGCATATAGTGTTTTACCGTTATAATTCAGGTCCTTGCAAGTTTGTTACCATGTTATAGTGCTTTCCAATGATAACTACTGAATTCATATTTTACTATCTTTCTTGAGCTTTATGGCGCTGTTTGTAAACTTTGAGAGAACGCTTTTACCATCCTAGGTCAAACATTTTTCCCTCCATTACTCAAGTAATAATAAGACTTCTTTAACTTGTACAAATAAGTTAATTATTGTAGTTTATAATGACGTTGTAGTCTCTATTTGGTACCAACAAGTGGTCCATAGATGATCTTCTCCACCTGCCACCATTCCTGTGAATAACGACATCCCCTTAAAGCCTCTAAGGACTGTGTCATATAGCCTGGAGAACAGTGGTCTGGTATCCAATGGGATGAGCTTAGAGCTAATTGAAAGTTGCTGATAGAAATTTACTTCCCATAACAATGGTCAAGGGTTGAGCCTTTTGCTACTCCTGATATAATCTCTTCTTAACACCAAGAGATTTTTGTTCATTTGACAACCTAACTGCTTCCAAAATGTTCAGTAAAAGAGGGCAGAAAATCGCGTTTGAACATCTTATTTCACTGAAAAAAAATTAAAAAGTACATGAGTTTATAATTTAACAGAGTTAGAATAACCTGAGCTGCATCTGCCAAATTGTGAAGTCATTACCTGTAACAACTCTATGGATTAACTGAGTTCCAGAAAGACCAAGCTTTGGCCCTCATATAAAATATGTTATAGTGTTTGTGTCAGAACACTATGACCTCACATGCGCTTTAGGTATCCAGCATTACGTTGACATTGTGGACTCTAGACTAAAATAAATTTAGATGATATGGAGAAGTAAATCCAGCGATAAGGAGGTGCATTAGAGGTTGGGACGCTCATATGTCAAGGAATGTTCATTTCTTGCGCAGCCCATAGGCCAGTCTGGTGCTCATAGTAAAAAAAGCTGTCTCTAATAGAGTCATCATCAATTATCAATTCTTAAAATAACATAATTGAAAAGTAATATTATCCTTTGTCTTGAAAAAATTTATGCCTTGGGCCAATTAGGAGGAGCTAAATACTTTATACTCTAGATCTCATCAGTAGATACTGGCAGATTGACCTGTCCCTTGAAGTCCAGGAAAGTGTGCAATTATCGCCTCTCAAAGATTGTTTCAACCAACTCATATGCCCAAGGACTGTGCACAGCGTCACTCACCTTCTAGAGGGTGATGGACACTATTATTTTCATAGTAACAGAATATAAGGTTTAGACTGGCCTGCCAGTCAGGATGTATAAGTACCCAAAAGGCGAGCAAGGATGCCAAAGGCATTGCTGCGCAAACGACGTTTAAGTGTGTTGGGATAAAACTAACAATAAAGAGCCTATGTCCACAAATATACAAGACAACCTGGCGATAAACCAGGTTATTACAGCCCCAGGGCCATTGGGCCAGGGCATATAGAGTTGCAAGCTTGGGGAAGCTACCCAAATGTCTTTGACATTATGGACCCAGATGACTACATCAAGAACCAAAGCTAATAACAAGACTGGGATAATTTAGTCATTATGAGGCCTGCGGGGCCACATTGCAAATGTCAATGGGATTTGGTAAAAGAAAATTTAAGCTTAATCTTATATAAATTTAACACACAAAGACTTTTAATAGATTTTAAAATAAGAGAATTGACCATCAATCTCCTCAGTGTATGATTGCTTAAATAGATAATCGATATGGGGAATATCTTGGAAAAGAGCAAAATCAGGGCCCTCAAGGTTCAACTTAATCCTATGAACTTTGATCAAGAGGGTAAAGGAAAACGAACTTAATTAGAACTGACATCAAAAGAGTTAGTGGCGGGTCAAGTTGTTGTCAATTTGACCTCAGATGCCTGAATTGTAAATTTACCATATCTTTGATAGTTAGTGTGACAGCATCTTGCCCAATGGGTAATGGGAACCTCCCAAGGCCACCTCACGTAGGGGAAGTCCAAAGAGGTCAGGAACAGGTTTTGGGTACCCAACCTGCCCACACCAATCACTTTGACATCCATTTGTTCAAGCGAGATTAATTGAGCGATGATCCTAATATTAGAGGGGAGGGTTCTGATCTGGCAGCGACTTTAAACAATGACCCAATGCCACCGGCAAGTTCTGCCAAAAATTCAACTTTAAGCACATTTGTCTTAAAAGTACAAGCTCATTGGACTTTGATCTCAAAGTTTTGAGGGCAGGTTTCAAAATTGGCGACAACGTTTTCCAATGACCTGATGCCATTGGCAAGTTTTTGCTGAGGATTCAACATTGGACACAGTCTTTTTGGAAGGTATGCGTCCATCAGGCTTTGTTCCCAATGTTTTTAGGCAGGTTTCAGACTAAAACCAACATATTCCAATAAACTAAATGCCACTGGCAAGTGTTTCCAAGGATTTTACACTTGAGACTTTATTTACTGAATGTGTGCACATGTCAGGCTTCATTGTTAAGGGTTTAAGACTTTTGGACCTTAATTTTGATGGTTCTTTGCCATTGACCTATAGGATCTTTTGCCCTATGAAGTGCATACTTCCCAATATTTCAGCGCAGATTCCTTCAATTAACCATAATATTTAGTGGAAGAAATTGTGGGGACAGGTAATAAAACTTTAAAGGGAGAGATGTTACCTATCATATGTCTACCACATAGGCAAGATTGCCCTGTGAGAAAAGAGGGACATCTGCCCTTCTTGGACCCTTTTTGTAGGAAACAGGAACACCACCCAGTCTAAGTAAAGAGGGCGCTCCTATGGACTTACAATCTTGTGAGATTTAAAGATGAGTTGTATTTTGATCTACCTTGGTAATATAAATGTGATCTCACAAAACATTCACTTGACTTTTAGCACATCTGTAAGATGTCATATGGAGTTTGGCCTGAGCTCACTTAGAGTAAAGCCTAGTAAATGCCACTTTTACAAAACCTAACTGGAATGTTTGGGGCACATCATTGACACTCAATGAATATGGCAACAACTTTAAAATAATGATGCCATCAATTGCATGTGAGAACCCAAACGTAAGAAAGATGTTTAAGTATCTCTAATAATGGGCAGATACTACTACCAATACATACTGGGGTTTTCCCAGAACACTGAGTCTTTATTCCATCTACTTTGTGGAGTAATCACCTTCCAGTGGTCACAATAATGCAAAGCCTCATTCAACTGGTAGTGGAAAGCATTTACTGAAGCCCCCATTCTGAGTACATAACTTCAATCAGCCTCTTATATTACAATATGACACATCTCTTGCAGTTTTAAGATATGTACTTTCTCAGATAGGGGATGATGGGGAGGAGCATCTGGTTGTAAGTTGGGTGAGTGGTCCCTCTTCTTGGACTGGGCAGTTTTCTGATTTTCTAATAAAAAGGGTCCAAAGAGGGCGGCTGTCCCTCTCGTTACATAGGGTGATCTTGCCCATGTGGCAGATGAGAGCTAGGTAACAGCTCTCACCCTGAAGGCATCTCCCCCAGTCCCCACATATGCCTTAGCTAAATTATTGTGGAAAATTGAGGAATTTTGCACTAAAATCATTGGAAACTGCCACCCCATGAGCTGGAAGGACTTTATGAAGTTGATAGCACTGAGCCCTCAAAATTGAAGTCAAAATGCCTTACAACCATGATAATGAGGCCCAATGGTCTTGCACATTTAGTGGATGCGGAATTAAGGGTTGAATTCTCATGAACACTTAACAATGACATTGAGTCATTGAAAAGGTCGTCAGTTCAAAGCTTGATCCAAAATCTATGAGGACAAAGCCCATCGGGCTCATACCTCATAGTCAGAATGTGCCAAGCAACAAATTCTCAGCAAAATCACTGATGGCATTGAGCCATTTGGCAATGAGGTTTCTGACTCTGAAATCCTCTCAAAACCTTTGAGGATAAAGCCTGACAGACATGTACCTCCATTGGGGACTATTGCTGATAGCTCAAAGCCCCATCTCAAAAATCTGGACTGTCAATCAATGTTACCCACTTGGCTTAATGAACGCCCCAGTAACTGGGCATGGTCAGGTTGGCCACCCTGAACCTCTTTCTGACCCTTTGGGACTGCCCCTACGTGGAGTGGCATTGGGGGATTCCCATTCCCATCAGGCCAGATGCCATCACGCTAACTGTCAGAAATGCAGTGAAGCCTCAATTCAGGTGTTTGCGGTCAAACTAGTAGCGACTTGGCCTGCTGCCAATTCCTTTGATGTTGGTTCAGATTGAGGTCATTTTCCCCTCTCTCAAAAATTTGCCAGGTCAGGTCAAATTTTGAGGGCCCCAATCCTGTGTTTTGACAAGCTGTCCAAAAACTGAACACTATTTAATTAGTCAAAAACACTGAGGAAATTTTTGTTCATTTCTTGAAATTCACTTTACAATGAAATTCCCCTTGAGTTCACAAATTTTTTAAAATTACTTCAAATTTTTCTTGCTAAGCTCCTTATGGCACTATTGTTGTGGCCCATTGGCTCCTATATTGGGTGTGCAATGCTGGTCATGATAGTCACAATAGCTCTCTGTAGTCAAAAGGGTCTATCAAGTAAGAAACTTTTGGCAATTTAATCCTTTCATTGAAGCCATCCTCCAACAGGATACCAGATCCTTTGGGCTCATTTATCTCTACTTCACGCAAGAATCTGCTCCTCGCCTCTGCTTTTTTGTCAAACTTTCCATGGAGTATCCTAGGTAGCTAGTCTGATAATGCAACTCCCTGCAGCAAGGCTTGCAGGGTCTGGAGTTGTAACAGCCTGGTTTTAATGCCAGGTTTCTTTTTACGCTTGCCTCACATCAATGCGAATCTGTTTCCTATCTTCCCACGCCAAACAATGTCATTCAAGCGACAATGCCTCTGGCATCCTGGCTTGCTTTTTGGGTGCTTTTGCATCCCAACTGGAAGGCCATTCTAAACTTCATATGCTGTTTCCCTGACACTGGTAGCCTTATGCATTCATGTTTTTAGAAAAGTAAAAATGCAATTACATGGTAACTGAGTGATAACGCTTAGCTATGATAAATCCTTGTAAACAATGTCAGGCCTACATATATGGGACCAAGTTCATGATTGTCACCAATGATTTTTTCTTGCAATCGTTATATAACCTAAAAGAACCCAAAGGTCAATTAGCATAAGCGGCCTTGAAATTAAAGGCCTACAATTATGAGTTAATTCATTGCTCAGTATATATCCATCATAATGCCGATGGACTTTCATGACTACCTGCTACTGCACTCACTCCCCTTGTAGGTCAACTCTTTTAAAATATAAAGCAAATAATTATGCCAATGACAAGCCTGCTGTTTGGCACACGTTGGATGAGCTCATGAAGGATAATTAAATGAGATGTGAAATTGTATAAATTGTTAATAATGTCCAAAAACTATACCCCCAACTTTAGCTCATCCAGAAATAATCATATAAGCTTATAACGCCATGGCCATGGAGGTCTGCTTTGAACTTTTTAAGATGATTTGACAGGGCTACTATATGGAGTCCCTAAAATTCACCATTTATGACATGTTAACAAAATGTCATGAATGTTAAGCTCATCAGCCTTATAAGCCCATAACTACATACCAGATGATCAAGCTTATTGTTTCTTTCATACAGTGTCTATTAATGTACTAGGACCTTTCCCAACTAGTGTTATTAACTTCAAATACATCGTAGTAGCAATTAATCCCTCACTAAGGGGTTGGGGCTCAACCCCTCAGAGATCTTAGAGTCATATTGACTGAAAAGTTTATAATGGAACAGGTAATACATCAGCGTGATTGTCTGCAAGTTTTTCTCATAGACAATGCCACTGATTTTGCATCTTGAGTCATTCCTAAGCTAGATGAGCTAATGAAATCTGCAGAGCTCTTACTTTCCCTTAAAATCCCAAGACTGAAGGAATGGGAAAAGGTGCCAATTGTACCTTAGTACAAGCTCTTTAGAATTTTGCCAATAATTTTTCATCTCAATGGGCTATATATAAATGAACTTAACTATTTTATTACATTATCAGCTATAAAGTGAATGTGATACTCACCTATTCCAGCTTTTTTAAAGTCAAGTACCTGCACTACCGCCTGTTGGAATCTCTGAAGGGGAGTCAGATTTCAACTGCGCAGGTTATCTATGCACAAAACACAAGGTGCTGTTTGAGAACGGAAGCTTCAACCAAAACTAACAAAAGAAACCTTAACTACAATAATATGAATTCTATTGTTTAACTAATAGAGCACGCTGTAGTAAATGGTACTGCCAAAGCCCAAGGTCTCACTCAAGTTGTCTTTTTGGTAGGCTTTCACAGCTTCTCAAGAAAAGATTCCTTTGCAATAGGCAATCTTCTAAAGATATGCTCACTCTATCAGCGTTCTATTACTGCTTTCTATGACTACTAAGAAGCACTTAAAAAATGTTAGACTAAAATTTTAATATCTAAATTGAGCCAGAGTAGCAAAAATAGGGCTCAGGCAATTTCCTTAAAAACATGTAATACGCCATATTTATGAATTACTAACAGATGTCCATAACAGATATAAGTACCCTATACTGGTATTTTATGCTGGCATGGATAATGTAGAATAGTACGCTGAAATAAATATAGACAATAAAGTAATCAAGGCCATGGCGTTAGTGATCCATATCTTAAGGAACAAGAAAAGCGCTGGTGTGGATTAGGGATTTAGTTAATAGTAAATCAATCTGGTAGGCAACTACATATAAAAGCAGGGATTACTGTTAAAACTACTATACCCTATCAAATCCATTATCTAATTAATAGTTAAGTATGAAATCACTTATAGAGGGTGGAAGGCAAGTCATTAGGGCATACAGCTACCAATCTGAAGGTTGCAGGTTCAATTCCCACCCTTTGCACATCATTAGGGGTGCCAGCTGAAGGAAGCTATTGGCAGTTAGTTGGTCTAAAAACATGAAAGCCTTGCCCATAACGTAACCAGAAAAATCTGAACTCAAATTTGGAGGTGGAAAACTTCCTTTGATGGAGTTGACCCTGCTCAAGTTTCATATTGATGCTTTCTTTCTTCCTCTTTTTTAGAAATGTCTGTTTCCTGGTCAGCTTGCCTTGTTTAATATATGAAATCATATAAATAAAAATATCATATTTAGATGGTTAGTCAAAACAATTACAACACTGATATTGTTACACTCCATTATTACTAATGATGATGAAATTTGGTCATCCAAATATTTTAACTAACTGGTGGAATCCCTAATTAAGAGTCAGACTGAGGCTTATGGAGCAGCCCTGATGAGAAAAATCAGTTTTAATAAAAGGGATGGCATGCATAGATTCACAGTGGCAAGATTTTCAGTTATTGACTGAGCTGCTTACTGTAATACCTATGGAACTGGTAGGATGCATAAGTTGGCTAACTTATGGAAAGAACTTTAAATTATACTTGACCAGGTCTCTGCCAAAGATTACACTATTCAAAGCTTAATTGATGGACAAATTAATAATTATTTCATGCCAAGTTTCACTGACTATATTATAATCCCAACAACTATCCCATCAAAGATTGTATGGTAAATCAAGTTAAGTGGGGAAGTTTTGAATGATTGTTTTTTTACTAAATTGCAAATTGGACTTGTAATACAATCTTAACTCCATAATTATATTTTTAGCTAAAAGGATCACAATGTAATCAGCCCTATGACTTTCCACTTTAAACTCTTTTTTGACAAGTTAATTACCTCCCACAATTATTTGTACAATAGTTGATGATCTTCACCACAAGATCTTAGTTGAATCTTGAATGAAGCAACTTAACTACAGATATTATTTGCCTAATTTTAATTAAAGGATCACTTTTTATTAACAAGTCTGATCTGCTGTTTGAAAAATCTGGAAGTTAAAAGTTGGATTGGCCAACTGATAACCTGTGCACATAGTGTGAAGAAGTACATGCGCTACAGGGGAACACATCCTCAACTTGATAAATGATAGGACATCCAGAGCTATGTAAACTGGTGAAAATTAGATTCAGAAGCTTGAAAAAATTTCTGGCGTCCCAGCAGCAGGCTGGCCTATGTAACTAAGAGCCTATAAGTTGAACCAAAAAATTTAAAGTTTTATAATTAATTGAGTTTAATTAAAGCTCAACTTAACAAATAAGTCATTTTTTAGCTATTAGGATTGAATTAATGGCGTAGTAGATTCTTTATGCCCAAGCTTTGAAACTTATATACAATTACTAATTGTCACAATTGATGTGAGATCCCTACATTACTTTTTGGTAAAATATCAATATAGGATACTCTGCTCCCCAATATTTTTCTTTGAAGATAATTAAAAGTCTGGTAATAAGTGCTAAAATTGTGGCATGAGAATTAGAGATGATTGTTCAAATGTCCTTTTTACTGTTTAAGATTAATGTCAAGGTGCATGGTATCAATCAATGCTGATTAGAGTGTAGACCATAGCTGTATGGATTGTAATCCATACTTGTGAATTTTAACCAAGATAAAACAATTGATACATCAAATGTGTAAGATGTTTAGTGATGAGAAAAGGCCTTTATCTACAGATTAAGACCATAAATTAAAAATGTGAGCAGCAAATTTCTCATTAACTTGAGGATAGACTGAGAATATTTACTGATGAATATATGTAAATACACCATTTTCTTGTTAAGCTTCATCACTTTTTATAAGTTTGAAAATTTGTTCAATTTGGAGTTTCAGCCTATAATAAGCTATACTTAAATAGTTTAAATTCAACTGTAGATCTTATATTCATCTGGAGCTTGTGTAAATCATTTAAGAGCATTAAAGTAAGCAATAACTTGACTAAAAGGAATTTGGCATTTTTTGCATACTGAATTGTATAGACCCTATTTTGATTTCACCAGGGCTAACTTGTTTTAAGTATATGCAAGGGTCATCTTTTTCATAATGAGCAGGACAAAGTTTGTGATTTTGTATGGGTCTAGTTAATGCTATTATAGCTACATATGGTATTAGTAATAGTGCTAGGATTAAAATGTGCCAAGAGAAAACTGGCCTCTGAATGTAGTTGCTTCAGCATCCACAACAGTAGACACAGACTAATTAGCTGCGTATCATTAGGATTAGGTGAGTTGGGAATGGGGATTCCTTTTCATTTGGGGGTTGCAGCTTCCAACAGTTGGGTTTTAACTAGCAACTAAGGGTTTCTCTATCATTGAGGCCATTAAATGTTACCCTTGGGTGGTTACTTTGACAGCACAAAAACTGTGGATTTAAATATTAATTTTATTTAACTGAGGCAAGCCAACCAGGGGACAGGCATTACTGAAAGAAAGAAATAATATGAAACCTGAACAGGGTCAACTCTGTTGAAGAAAGTTTTTCCACCTCTGGATCAGGACTCAAATTTTTCTGGTTACGTCATGGTTAAGGTTTTCGTGTTATTAGACCTACTAACCACCAATAGCTTCCTTTGGCTGGCACCCTGATCGAGTGCAAAGGGCGGGAATTGAACCTGCAACCTTCAGGTTGGTAGCTGTACACCCTTACTGACTCGCCTTTCACCCCTTTAAATATAAATTTTGACAAAGTAAATAAGAATAAGAATTTTTGGGAATATAGTTTCTATTAGGCACGTAAAATTCTGAGGATCACTTGCTTGATTGTTTAATTCCTGCACGCCTAATCAGCTGAAGTTTGGCTGATAGATACTCAAGTTTTGCCAGTGGCTTACAGTATTTTGACCGTTTGGAAACTCACTAGGCATCCTCAAATAGCCCTGACTCTTCTGACCAATGTTGGGCTTGATTTTCCCTCTGTAATTGAGAACTTCAACTGAGGCAGGAAAAGTTGCAAGCTGTGGATCTTAGGATCTCAGCTTGCTGACACTCTCCAATAGCAACTTAGGCTAAAATCCAAATGAAGATATAATAAAATAGACTTTTATTTAAGACTAGATTATTTGATAATAATTCATTCAGCCAGGCGCTGGTATTTATACCTCTATTGGGCATCTTCTGGCCATATTCAAGCACACAATCTCACAGATTATTTTCCACCTCAATTTAACCCTTGATCTGATATGACTGAGACCTATTGCTAGGTTTATTGGTGGCAAAATACTCTTATTTTTTAGTACTAGATGGTCCGCAAAATACTCTTATATTTGGGAGGATTTCAGGGATAAAAATTGCAACATTGGGTGTGCAAAATGGTCCTGGGATCTTCTCAAAATGAGTTTCATCATACAGCTGACAAAATACAAATTCTGGGAAATTTTTTTGGTCAATTTAAATAAATGATGTACCCTTAATCGGGCTTTCAGCAGGCCTCTCTTGATAGCACTAGGTACTCCCTTTTGGGAAGTCCATGTGCAAGTGCTATTGTGCTGGTTATGCATATCAACATACAAAAATTATTTTAGGACCAGCTCAAAATATGTTTTTGTCATATATCTGACAAAAATGACTCCCTAATTGGGATGTCAACTGGACCTCTCAATAGCACTAGGTACTCCATTTGGGTAATCCATGTGCATGTGCTATCATGCTAATTATGCATACTGACACAAAAAATTTTCCCTAAGGTGGGAAATTAATTGCATTTTTGTTCATCTGATTGTCCATGGGACTTTTAGACATTAAGTTCAGGTTGGTACAAATGATTTTGTATCTTGAATATTTAAAATGTTCTCAATAATCAGGACTAATTGCCAAGATTTGATGCAGTGATAATTGGCCATAATGTGTGAGCGTATTTGGCCTGAGCTACTGATAGATTAAATTGATTTGAATTGATATTGAATTGATTGGCCCATGCTGAGTAGTTGCAGAGAAGGTCAGCCTAAATATGTGAGATATTTGACCCAAGCTTTTAACAATATAATCAAATCCATGTTGAGATAATTGGCCTGAGCTTTTAATAAAATATAATCAAATCCACATTGTAATAATCAGCCTGAGCTGTGCTATTGCAATAGGTTTTAATTAGAGTATTAATTCAAGCATTAGGAGGGGAAATTGGTCCAATCTTTAGGTTGTCTAAGGGCTTATTTTTGAGTCAACCACAGAATCTGACAAGGCAAAATGAAAACAATAACTCAAAATCCTAAAAAAATTAGGATACTGGTTTTTGAGCTAGGCTAGGTGAAGGGAGGCTGCTAAGATTAACTACAGTATTGGTGAACAATTTCCAATCTTTAAACATATTAAATACATATTCAATCCCTAATTTCCCCAAAATAGTATTGTACAATGCTTCCAAGCCATTATTTGGACTTTTTTCTCAACTTCCAAAATGTCCAAATTTACATTTTTGATTTTGGAATGGGATGTCAGGTTTGATCCCCATTTTTAACTCTTTCCTTTAGATTTTTTTCTAAAATTTGGCTTGATAGGTAAGTTTTCTCTCATATTGACTTCTAGTTGAGCCCTCTGTTGGGAAAAAATGGGGACCATGACAGAAAGCTTATAAAATTAAAAAAAAAAAACTCTGCACAAATTTTCTTGATTTCCTTCAATAAAAACTTGCAGATTTTGAAACTTGGATGGGCTTGGGTGGGGGGTAGATGGAGGAAAGGCATGTGTCAGGCAGGAGGAGCATCAGCCAACCATCTTTCATCCAGGGTATGCCCTAGGTCAGAGATCTAGGTGAGGGCTGGGTTTTGAGGGTTGCCCCCTTTTTGACCTTAAGGGGGCATGACCCTGTCCAGCTTTTTTTTAGTACTAGATGGTTGTCCAGCTTAATATTTGAAGCTAAGGCCTCACAAATAGCTTTAGAAAAAATAGTTTAAGTAATAATAGCCCTTAAAGTATAAAGGTGAGGATGGAAATAAAATTATAAAAATCTGATGCAAAGTAAGTTGGGGCTCATGATACCAATATTTTTTTAAAGTAGTCAAGCTATTGTGGCTCAAAGCAGTCTAAATTAATTGTGACTCTTAAAGGATATAACTGGTGCTTTAAATAATAGAGATCAATAACTTAGTGGCACCTGATAAGTCAGGTTAGGATTTTGGCTATTGTCAATAAATTATGGTAGGATGACCACTTTACTAATGCTGTGTGCAGTGATATATTATTATACTTTAATAAATCTATATATAGAATGTCAGAATGAGGATTTATCTTTATTTGTTAGTAAAGTATCAAAGTTTTCATATATAGGCTTGTCACCCTATAGCATGAGGGTACCCTATTTTAAATATAGGAAGTTTATCTATTGGATTAAATTGAGTAAGTAATTGAGATGGATACTAATATAAGGTGAAAGCAGTTTATTTATATTTACTTTATATAGGAAGAATTGTTGCAAATAGTAAAGTAATATAAAGGAAGCTACTCTCTTTCCGTTCAGAATAACTTTCCAAGCAATTTACAAAGTTAATAAAAAGTAAATCCTAATCACCTGCTATAGTATTGCTCCAATGTCATCAGATTCTCTGCTAGCTGCCCCAGTGTGGGCAGTGGCAAAACCTCCCCGCCATTTTCCATCTGACAGGAAAATGCGCTCAGACTGGCTCGCCCAGTCACACCAAACCCCTGGGACAATTTGTTCCTCTCAAGGATCTTGAAGCCCACCTCACTTAAACCCAAGAAGTACCCCGCTGCCCACTAATGCTCCCTGGAGCAACATGCATTTTGGCCTTCAGGTTGACTATGGGAAACTTTTCCCCTACCATGACCAAGCCATTATTGAAATGGCTCAGTCAGTGATGCGTCCTGCCAGTTCTATTGACTTCTGCCCCTATAAAGGGTACTTTGATCTCAGCTTCACATATGAAACTGATGCCGCTAGTGGGATCCGCCAACAGATGCCACAAATATTTTGTTTAAAGTGAGAATCTTACTTTTTAATAAAAGTAATAAATAGCGCTTTGTTAAAGTTTTTTAAGTTTTTTACTGTTTAAGCAGGGCAAACCAAAAGAAGGTCCTTTTCTCAATACTAGTATTTCCTATTTAAACTAGTTCAAATTTTGAGACCACGGGTATTTGAGGCTAAAGTATATAAAGCTGAGTCATCCAAATTAGGGAATATTGGCTTTCAGCCTATCAGATCAAAGATAAATTTTTTGAGGCAAAACTGACCCGTGTGGTAATGATTTGATAAATTGTATCAAATTACCAGTGAGTAAAATCTTTGAACCTCAGAGGTGGTCAGATTCGTGTGGTAATGATTTGTTAATTTTTACCCTATCATT
The DNA here is from genome assembly GCA_022478985.1 of Massospora cicadina. Classification (NCBI taxonomy): domain Eukaryota; kingdom Fungi; phylum Entomophthoromycota; class Entomophthoromycetes; order Entomophthorales; family Entomophthoraceae; genus Massospora; species Massospora cicadina. The sequence goes on from JAKSZP010015022.1 coordinate 19,236, forward strand.
GTCAAGTAAAATCTTCTCACCTCAAAGGTGATCAGATTCGTGTGGTAACAAACACTTCAATTTTAGCTGAGAAGTCAGAGAATTCCTATTATTGGTTCTTACCTTATTATGCTAATTTTGGTTATAATCCATATTTTTCTGATAGTTAGGATTCCACCAAGAATCTGCCAAGGTCTTTTCGCCATTGGTACTCATATTGTTGATAACCACAATATTTTAAGATTTGGCAGGAGATGGGACAATCATGGTAGCAGATTTGGGAGCACTTGTACCTCCAACATTCTTTCTCATAAGTCAAGAGGGTGAATGTCTGACATTGCCCTTAATAATGTTGGGAGGGGTGTAGAGTTGTAGGAAGCGGCCATGTACCCAGTTTATGATAATTCCTGTAGCCAAAGACTTTATATAATACTCATTTCCTCTATTATACATGATGGTAAATGGCCCCTCCCAGATTTATCCAAGTTTGCCACTATGGGGAGTTATGTGATTGTGGTAATATAAAACCCTATTTAACACTTGGTAAGAAGGTAGGGGAGCTTGGAGCTCATTGGCAGCTTGGCCTTCTTTGGTAACCATTTTTATGAGGTTGGTCATAGCCTCTTATTGAAGCTGAATGATGCAGTTAGCTAACCTTCTCATGGCTTTCTCGGGTTCCTCTCCTCTAGAGAAGACATCCTTAGCTAAAAGAGCAGGTATGCCCAGTTCCCTGCCATACAAAACTCGGAAAGGGGACATTTTCAGAATCTGGTGATAGCTAATTCTGTAAGCCATAAGCGCACTTGGGAGATAATGATCTCAATGAAGGGGATCAGACAAAGCCATTTTCTGCAAAATAGAAACCAGAGTACCATTTGGTCGCTCCACTGTACCATTGGTTGATGGGTTATATGGAGCTGAGAACAGTTGCTGGGCTCCCATGGAAGTAGCCAAGATTTTAACTACTCTGGAGGTAAAATTTTTCCCGTTATTGTAGAGTAGTACTTGAGGGCACCCATTTTGAGCGAAAATGTTATAATGAAGAAAAGTGGCAGTGGCCTTAGCAGTTTGGGCCAGCAGCACCACAGCTTCAACCCACTTCATGAAATGGTCAATGCCTACCAAAATATACCTGTTTCCACCTGTGGTTTGAGGAAGCGGCCCTACTATGTCCAAGATTATGGTATGGAATGGCTGTTGTGGGGTAGTCAGCTGATTTTGATATCTAGTTTTGAGCCAAGACTGCTTCTTACATGTAAGGCAAGCATCCAAGGCTTTGATGATGGCTTCCATGATTCCCTCCCAAAAATATCGATCCTTAATCTATTTGTAGGTTTTCTTTACTCCTCCATGGCTTAAGGTTGAATGAGCTTCCAGGATAACAGGTACACGTTCTGAGGGTCATAGGTAAGGCAACCACTTTGCCCCCACTTGTTGTACAACTTCCCACTTTCTACTTTAGTGTTATGGGAGTGCCAGGCCAACATCTTCTGTACAGGCTCATCCTCATCTTCCCAGTCATTCAGGGTCATTAAAAGATCATACAGCTGATCCGCTTCACTGTTATCTAAGTGGAGGATGGGCAGCTGAGTTAACCCATCAACATTCATGTGTCAGGTTCTAGCGCGGTGTTCAACCTTCATATAGTAATGCTGGAGCTTTAGCCCAGCGAGCTAACTGCCCTGTAGGGTCCTTCATGTTTTGCAATCATTTTAAAGAGGCGTGGTCCATAATCACAGTGAAAGAGGTCCCATACAAGAAAGGGCGATAATGCTTCACTGCTAGTAGAATGGCAAGACACTCCTTTTCAGTAACACTATAGTTGCATTCTGCCTTTGATAGCATCTTACTAAAGTATGAGACAGGATGATCTACCCCTTTTTCATCTAATTGGGCTAGAATGGCCCTGACGGCGTAGTCTGAAGCGTCTGTAAACAAAATAAACGGTTTTCCATAATTGGGATGCCTTAGGATAGGCCATTTTTGTAGCAGCAACTTCATTGTTTCATAGGCGGCCTTTTGTTCAGTGTCCCATTGAAAAGGGATATTTTTTTAGTTAGCAAACAAGGGGCTCATTGAGTTGGGCAAACTTAGGGATGAACTGATGGTAATACCACATCATCCCTAAAAATTGCTGTATGTCCCATAGGTTTTTTTAGTACTAGATGGTCCCAACCCGAGGAGGGGATTCATCAATGTTAAAAGTACATGATCCCAATGGGGCTTCGAACCCAGGTCACCAGCTTCCCCAACTAAGCGCTTTACCACTTAGCTACAAAGCCTTGTCCCATAGGTTTTTGAGGGGTGGAATTCTGGCAATCGCTTCAACCTTATCTTGTATGGGTTGGATACCCTCTTGAGAAATGGTATGTCCAAGGAAGTTTAGTTTTTTGGAAAAAAGTACACTTTGAAGGCTTTAATTTGATAGTTGAGCATCATAAGCATTGGAATACCTCCTTCAAATGATCAAGGTGTTCATTAAAGGACTTTGAGAATATGGTAATGTCATCAAGGTAGACAATAACGCAGGTCAACTTAAGATCCTGCAAAATGTGATCTATTGCATGCTGGAAAGAGGCAGGTGCGTTGCACAACCCTTGAGGTAATGCATGGGTTGGAAAAGACCTTCACTGCATATCAACGCGCATTTCTCTTGATCTTGAGGAGATAGATCCATTTGCCAGTATCCACTAGCCAAGTCCATGGCCAAAAATACTAGGACCCCAAGAGCTGCACTAGGGCATCATCAATGTGCGGGATAGGATAGCTATCCTTTTTTGTAATATTGTTTAACCTGCAATAGTCCATAACTATCCAATGACCTCCATTTTTCTTCTTAACTAGCAAAAGAGGAGAGAACCAAGGGCTTTGCAAAGGAACTAATAACCCCACGTTAATAACTGCATGAGTTCCATCCTCATTTGTTGTTCCTCCACCTTTGACTTACAATAAGGTTTTGACCTAATGGGATGGGCATCACCCACATCGATGGAATGGCATCAGCCCTTCATGTGGCCATAATCATTGTCCAACTTTGATAATATAACACTAAACTCATCCAGAAGAGTATGCACTTTTTCCAACTCATCTGAGGTCAGCTTATCTGAGATATGGACATTCGGTAAGGTACATACCAAATTATCTGCTGGCAGGCCTGAATCAGCCATCAAGCCAATGGAGTGGATTTATTCAACTTCCTCCACAGGGAGTAAAAACCCTCAGCCCACCTCCTGATGCTTTCTTACAAGTTTTTATCAGTGAGATTCCCCAACAATAGAGTAATAGGCCTCAGATAGGCTGGATCTAAAACATCAGGCAATACCTGAGGCTCAACAGGGCTAATTCCGTCAATTCTTAAGAGATGTAATAAACAGTGGCAAGGGATCTTAAGAGTGATTTTCGTGTCTACCACCCGTTGTTCACCATGCTTAATCACCATTTCATCAGCCGCATAAAATGGAATACCTTTGGTAGCATCCACGGAATCAGGCAATTTTTTTGTATTTTTCCCAGAGGTGGTATAATGTATAGGTAAAGCGGAAAGCAGGTACTCAACCATGCAAGAGTATTCCTTCTTGCTGGGTTCTTTATTGGCTAGAACTAAGGGGACTTCATAATTGAGCAACGACAAGAACCCCTGCTTCATATTGATAAAACATTTGTATTCAATCATAAACTGAGTACCTATAAGCATATTGTAAGCGCTATTATCCAAAGCCACTTCAGGGGCCAATAGAATAAGCTTCCCAATACAAATGGGAAGGGATAAGTAAGCACCAAGTGCGCGGGTGTTGTTGGGACCAGCGATTCCAAAGTCTTGGTTGTACTCCAAGTCAGGTGCAAGTTTGATCTTTTTCATCAACTTGGAAGAGATTACGTTCACTGAGGAGCCTGTATCTAGGATAGCCATCACCTGAACTTTTTGGATAACCACTTCAACCTTTGTAAGTATCCCCCCAAAAGTGGGCAAAAGAGCTAAAACCTCCTTAAGATGAAAAGTGGAAGTTAATTTGCACATTGTCTTGGGGTAATTTTCCAGGATGGACTGCATGGTATGACCATGCTGGAGAGGGAGAATAAGGTTAGACAAAACCTCATCTGCATTACTGGTAGTATTGATAACAACCGGTTCTCCTACAACTTGATGAATATATGTCTCTTCAGGTATGATGGACTCATCTACTCCTCCAGCGTTTAAACAATTGGGGACTTCCACTTCAGCAGGTACTCCTACAACAAAATAGCCAACCTCATCTGTACCCCCTCAGAATCATCCCCAGGGGTATTAGTAACGCGAGGTAATGGCATAAGTTGTTTAAATGAGTCAGGCACATGGGATTTGTCAGCAATAGGTGTTCCTTTCCCTACGCTGACATTGCTTTTCCCTGCTCCTGTTCCTTGGCGTCAGCTTTCTTTTTCCAGCACACAGCCTCCTTGTGTCCAAACTTGTTGCAGTATTTGCACCGAGGGCATTCAGGACGTTTTGCTTTGAGGTTTTTCTCTTCAGGGCCCATTATCTGAAGGGGCTCCTTCTTGTCTTCAATAGCTAGGGCCTGAGGCTTAGGCTTTGAATCCTCAATGGTTAAAACGCGAGGGTGAGATACTGCTCCTCATGAAACTTTGGGATTATGGAAAACAGTGACATCTATTAATGCCTCCTTAATGTCTTGAATGGTATGAAAATAACATTTAACTGAGGTGATGTGCATCGCTAGCAGAGGGTAAGAAGCCACTCCAGTCAAAACGGCAACTACAGCATCATCCAAAGTCAACTTCTTTGAAGTTAACAACATCTGTGCTTCCATATAAAATTGTTCCATAAAGGCGACCACTGACTCTCCTTTTTGGATACTCATATGCATAAAAGCTTGATTTTTCATACTTAAGGCCTGTTTTGAACCAAACGTGTTTATGAGAGCCTCTTTAACCTCGGACCAGGTGCTAAGAGCATCCATATGTGGGACCATCACCTCCTGTGCCATGCAGCCCAAACAGGAAAGTATATGTTTGGCCTTCTGATGATCTGTTGCCCCTTCCATAGCCACTTCATAGACGTATAAAAATGAAGCAATGCTGCCCTCACCGGGGATAAACTTTTCTTTGAACGTCAGTTTGAATGAACCAAATAACCCCCAGTAAGGGTATGAATAGATGGAGCTTCTGCTTCTGAGGTTTCAGAGCGGTAGTTTAACTGATCAAAGGTCCGCAAAAGGCAAACTGGTCATGCATTGCTTTGAGCCAGGTTTCCAATCTAGAGAGGGCTTCAAGGGGCCCAGATTCACATAGTCTCAGTTGAGCTTTGATCCCTAATTTATAAGTTTCAAGATCTTCCACTTGGCTCTCCATTGCATTGACTTGAAGGTGGAGTTGTGACACCAGTGAGCTTAGGTTTAATTGAGTAGTTTCCACGGCGTCCACGCAGTTCTTCAGCTCTTCTTTCATTTGTTTACACCTATCATCATAAGAGTGGGAGCTGGGGCCTTGTACTCCCTCCTTAATCTGTTCATACTTCCGCTTGACTTGCGTTAATTGACTAAATTTTTCCTTCAACAGCACAGGGCTTTCCAGCGAAGCTTTTACCACTTTTACTTCAGTTTCACATTCAGTCAGGTGATGTGCCAAATATTTGGTATTTTCAAATGAAGCTTTGAGAGCTAGCTCCTTTTCTAGCTGAACAACCTTGTCTGCAAGGGTGGTGATGCCACTAGATGGTTCAAGCAATAGATGGCGTTCAAGCTCATCAACATGTGAAAAGGCCTGAATTAACTGTCACTCCACCACAGCCACACGCTGTTCATATTCCTCTTGAGGGACAGAGTAAGGGGCTGAAAGGTCACGGTGTGCTTGCTCATTGTTTTTCAAGTTCTTTAGCAAACTCCTCCAACAATGAGTGGGTGCTAGCAGAGGAAGCGTTCAGTTCATCCTGGAATATCTTCATGGCCTCCTCAACATACTCTACAATCCCAGTATCCATAGTAGTAAGTCAATCATGCAGCTGTATGATGAAGTTATGATTAGCTTCCACACCAGATCTAACTGCTCCAAGATGTTTGGAGGTCAGTTGGTACAACTTATCATAAGCTAAATTCAGAGCTGCATGAGTATCTAGGTGTCAATGTAACTATTTGTGATGTCTGACTAAGAGATGCATCATGTGTACCAAGGCAGGGTGAGCAAACTTGCGCACGTAGGTGGTCAAATTTGTAAGCTGACTATAGGTCTCTGGGAGGACACTGGTCTCATAGAGAAACAAGTGGCGTTCCTCAACCAACAACACTCGTTTGCAGGATGCAATGTCATCAGGGTTAAGGATGCCATGAGTAAGGTCTCTCACAGCTTCAGTGGCTGGCCAGGTGATGTGATGAGACTCAGGTACTAAGATACGCTCAATTTTGTTCTTCTCCAAACATCAAAGCAGTAGGGCTATCCATTCAATCATCATCTTCAGTCCCTTCCCCATTTTGCACCCAATGGGTGACACTCTCCATTTCTTTAATACTTATTGAAGTATTCAGGGTGAACCCCTGTAGTGAGCACCAGTTTGTGGGATCCACCGACGGATGCCACAAGTATTTTGTCTAAAGTGAGAAATTCACTTTTTAATAAAAGTAATAAATAGCACTTTGTTAAAGTTTTTTAAGTTTTTTACTGTTTAAGCAGGGCAAACCAAAAGAAGGTCCTTTTCTTGATACTAGTATTTCCTATTTAAACTAGTTCAAATTTTGAGACCATGGGTATTTGAGGCTAAAGTATATAAAGCTGAGTCATCCAAATTAGGGAATATTGGCTTTCAGCCTATCAGATCAAAGATAAATTTTTTGAGGCAAAACTGATCTGTGTGGTAATGATTTGATAAATTGTATCCAATCATCAGTGAGTAAAATCTTCTCACCTTGGAGGTGGTCAGATTCGTGTGGTAATAATTTGTAAATTTTTACCCTATCATCGTCAAGTAAAATCTTTGCACCTCAAAGGTGATCAGATTCGTGTGGTAACAAACACTTCAATTTTAGCTGAGAAGTTAGATAATTCCTATTATTGGTTCTTACCTTATTATGCTGATTTTGGTTATAATTCATATTTTTCTGATAGTTAGGATTCCACCAAGAATCTGCCAAAGTCTTTTTGCCATTGGTACTCATATTGTTGAAAACCACAATATTATTTGAAGATTGGGCAGGAGATGGGCCAATCATGGTAGCAGATTTGGGAGCACTTGTACCTCCAACATTCTTTCTCATAAGCTGAGAAGGTCAATGTCTGACACCGCCACAGCAGCAACTGTGCCCCTGGTTTTCCAGGGTACCCCTCTCCTAACAACTCAGACTCAGCTCCCAGCAGACACCACTTTGGTGGCCCAATTTGCTGGTTTGCCCACCCACTTTCCCCTGAAGAGCTCCACCAGGAGCTTATGGAAGTTTTGGAAGCCTATGGCTCTAACCCCATCCTGCAATTTGTGGTCCCAAATGGGGCCACATGCCTAGCTGGGCCTTGGGCATATGTCACAATCAGCCCCAATTCAAGTAAAATTGCCCTGTCAATCCCCCCATTGTCCCCTCCACCCCTGACCATCCGTTCTGGGCCCACATCAAGGGCAGATGGATGATATGTCTGATATGTTTTGAGTTGGACCACTCAAAACGCAAATGCTCATCCCTAGCCACTTCTGACAGCATTGTTTTCTCATATGCCAGCATCCATTCCACCTCCCATTCTGCACCACCTTTGGTATGGGGTGCAATCCTACCTTCCCCTTTCCCAAATTCTAATTCTGCAGCTGCACCTGCAGCCACCAATCAGTCTCCTCCTCAACCCAGTGCCACAAATGCTCCATCCAATCAAACACAATATTGGACCTCAGTTAGATCCCATACATCCTCCAACAAACCAATCAAACCATAGGAATATGCTGACTTCCCAATTCAAGTCAACCAAAATCCTTGGGACTTGTTGGCTAAAATCGATGAGTCCAGGAATAAAATTGAGAACTGCAATATACAAATCAAGCAGTTTGTGTATATCAATGATAGCGAGGAACTACCCCCTCACTTATACACCCCCCAGCAAAATGCTGAAATGTTCTGCAGTGACCATCAGCTGGCTGTTGAAGCAATGACCAACCCAGATTGTTGCCCTTTCCACAAAGCTGCCACCAAATCAGTGGCAACATTTTCAGAAGGAATCCCTCCTCCCAATATTTCCTCCAAAGCCAATAAGGTACAAAAAGACATGCTGATCAAAGCACACAAAGAAGCCAATGATGCCATTCAGCATGTGGCAGAGGTAGCACAGAATTCCAAATCAAAGATTACCTACACCAATATCACCACATTGAAAAAACTACCCAACACATGCATGAAAGCTGAACTAACTTTACAAATTACATCAGAACCCTTATATATAGCAGATGTATTGATACCACACCAATTTTCAGAAATATAGCTCTACATCCCGCTGACACCCTGATGCCCCTGCTCTCCACTGTAGCCCATGCCATGCTTTAGGATGAAGATGTTATCAAGGAAGAGCCCCATGATCCCCCTCCCCTTCCACCATGATGGGATAAGCAGGTCCCGCTGTCCCACCTGGTTGATTGAGTTTGCAATTATGTGTGAGTGTTGTCTGCTCATTTTGGGCAGTTCATTCATTTTTATTTGGTGAGGATTTAATTTTAGGTTTTAAGTTTTGGTAATGTCTGTCTCCTGGTCAGCTTACCTCAGTTAAATAAAATATAAAGGAAGCTAGTCTTATAAAATCACTTATCTATTAGTCTTAAGTATATCATTTGTAACTGCATAAACCTTTAGGTTATTCTTTTCTGCAAAATCTAACTTTTAGCAATATAGTCCAGTAAACTAAAAATATAGATGAGGAAATGTGATATACCTTGTCTTTAGTTTAGGGCTATAAGGGTATTTCTGCATAGTATGAATGTTACTAGTTTTGCTGATAAAAATGAAAGTTTATGAGAGCCAAGTTTTACACTATTTTAATATTCCTTATAACTTGATACTAAAGATTTGTAATAGTAAAAGGGAAAGAGCTATATTTGTGGGCCAAATATTTACTTTATTGGTGCTCCAAGAGTCAAACCTATTGGGACCTCTGTGATTAAACTTGATCTAAGATTCTTGGCTTGATTATTAGAAGAGAGGCTATTATCAGTATAGGTTTTTATGATATTTATTTTACAAATACCTATTTTTTACTATTTTCATATTGTTCTTACTATCTTGATATAAAATTTTACTATTTTCAGACAGTTGTTTGCAGTTTTTATATAATCGTTTACTATTTTTATAGCATACTTTTCAGAAACTGTCAAGGATAAAAGGCTTTTTTTAAAAGCCCGCCACAGTTACTTTTTTATTAGAAGTTCTTTGGTATCCTTTTACAATATTTTTGTCAGTTCTCTTTTGCTTATATAAATAGGATATTATAGAATTTAATATAATTAAAATTAAAATGCTTTAAGTATTTTAACAAAAATTTATAAAAATAGTAAAAGATTGTTTAAAAATAGTAAAAGATTATATGGAAATAGTAAAAATGCTGTGAAAATAGTAAAAAACAGTGAGACATTATAGTTTAACATGATAGATGGCTATAACAACCAAATTACTTATTTGGTTTATTGGAAAGAAACAGTTTGTTACTGGGATTAGTAATTAGATTTTGTAAAAAGCTGCCAGATCTATATAAGAGCTTTAAATAAACTAAAACATAAAACATAGATATACTGGATGCATGAGACTTATATATATTTAATACTATAAAATATTTGACAAACTAAAATTATCTTTATGATTAAGATAATTATATAAACAGAATACTGCAATAATCATATACTTATAAAATTTATCATAACTCAAGGTAAATTTAATATTCTGTTAGGAGGCTGCAATTACACTATCAAGCTCTTTTATAATTAGGCTTACAAACATTTGACATTTTATAAATTCATATATAATGTGTATACTTTGTGTTAATCTAACTCATAAAATGGTGTTTTTTATTCTAAAAGTAATATAAATGTTTAAAGTATAATTGCTAATGATTAGTTAAGCTTATAAAAATGAAACGCATTAAAAAATGAATCCAGATTAAAGTTACACCAGGAACATCTGCTAAAAAAGTTACTTTTGAATTGAAATATTATATTTTTGGTCAGCCTGCAAAAAGCCGAAATGCACAAATTAGTGTATAAATTAGGGCTGGCAATATGATGCAATCAATCATACGGAGGTATCCTGTTTTCAAAAAATATGGTAGAATTGATCAAAGCAAAATTGGTTCAGAAAAAGTTGATATCAGCATCCATAACAAGCATATTTATGTTTCACCAACAAAATCATTCAGATAGTTAGCTTGTTATCGTCTATGGGGATTCAGAGGCTTCAACCTTTTCAAATTCTTGAGAAGAGGTTACCTCATCAGGATAAATTACGTCAGAGTCCTTTGCAGGAGGCTCAGCTGCTATATCAGCATAAGAGGAAGCTTGAGTAAACTCAGCCTCAGAAGAAGTTTCAAGGTCCTCCATTTTATCTGAATCTTCCAATTTTTCATCTACTTTAAGCACCGAAACATCATCCCGAGCGACCTGAGCGTAAGAAGGAACATCGGAAGATTCAGCTGGCTTTTGATTAGAAGCCAACTCTGGAGGTTCAGATACAACTTTGGCGTAAGAAGGCACAGATGTTTCAACTGCAACGTCTGAAGGTTTCGAAGTATCAACCATCTCAGCAGACCCTTCGGATACTAAAGGAGGGAAATCAGTTCCGGCAGTGATGGCAGATTTTTCAACAGCCTTTGGTTCAGCAGTAGATGCGTCAAAAGTGAGTAAAGTCAACATGTCGCCTTTTTTAATGGGCTTGGTTGCAACAAGACTCAATTCATAATCATTGTTTCTAAACTCAACCCGGCAGTTTGCTTCAGCTAACTCACTGTTCAGGTAAGCAGACAACGGGTAGTATCCACATCCAGTGAAAGGACCCGGGACAACATAGCGAATACGCTCATCAGTTTTAGGGCAAGAGATCACGTCGGCATCTTCAGAGCATTGACAACTGCAAAACATGCACGAGAAAGTTTCCCCAGGGCGTCTTTGTAATAATCGGTAGTAATAACTAAAATAATTTTAAAATTCTAATTAATGAAATAATTACCTTCTGTATCTTCAATGTGATGCCGCAAATATTCTTGCATGAGCTTGACTTCAGTTTCACAAGAATCTGAATCAGGAGTATGATCAAGAGAAGCAAGATACTCAGCATGCTGCATTGCAGTAAAGTTTTCCGGTTCAGTGTTAGTGATAGGGTTAGACTTGTGCTGATGGAAAGCTTTAAAGAAAAGCCTTCCCATCATGAATGCAAGCATTTTGCCGCTTTCTTTAAAGTGCGTCAATAAATCAAGAGAGCCTTTAGTGAGCCTCTCGCTAGGAAACTCGGGTTTTGCAATTTTGTAACAAGCCTGAGAGCAGTAGACGTTTTCCAGATAGGGATGTTTGACAGACTCCTCTATCCTTTTCAAACATACACTGCAAAACCATTTGCCCTAAATCTGATTAGCAACGCCAAAACGAGACCAGGTACCTCAAGCGAAGGTACCAAAGTAGAAGCCAGGGGCTTCTCAGTGTAGATAACATCTCCAACCTCAAAGTTCTTAGTAGCAGTTGCATAGAACTTCTTGATTTTTTCCGGAAGTTGGTTGCTTAGTGTCTTCAACCAATTTAACATTTTTCTCAGGGGAAGGATATTTTTCGTAATACTCCAAGAACTCTTTTTGCTTTGTCTCAAGCTAATCAACCATTTAATACAAACTTCGTAAAATAAATCTTACCTCAAGATGAAGTAAGGCAAGAAGTAAATCATTTACAGGCTTGGGGATCATACTCTCAAGCATGAAAACAAGTTGAATAGGATTGGGGCAGTTGATTATGGCACGGAAAAGCTCGATTGCGGCGGCTTCATAATATTCGGGTCCTGCACTGTTAGAAAGGACTATAATAATCGAATACCTTTCTTAAAAAGCACCTCTCCTTTGCTTAACTGCTCAAGAAGGTAGTTTTCAAATTCGGCAAAAGGAACTACAGGTTCTTCCTTGACTTTCATGTAAAAATGGTGGCAAGCTTTTTAGCGGCTTCAGCCGTAGAATCAACCATTTTCTTGTCTTCATTTTCAAAGGATTTTCGTTGGTTCTTTTTTCTATACAAAAATAATTCAGTAAATTCATAGTACATAAAAAGGGAAGAGCAATGAATAAAATTCTTACTCAATTCCTTCCTAAAGCTGCTGTCGTTTCTACGCCTATAATCAAAGTAAATAGCGTATCCCAAACCCGCCACAGCAGCGACGCAGACGGCTGAAATGAATAACTTTTTGTAATTGATTTCCATTAGGCAATCCCTTTATGCTAAGAAAGAAAAGTGTATTGAATTTCAAATTGTTTAACTCAATATTTCATTTTTCTAGCTTTGATTTTACTGTCGGTGGCTATCTAAAATTTTAACTTCAAACGAAAAAGCTCGAAGTGGTCATCTCAACTTGAATAATTTATCTCTTAGTACGAGCTCGTCTTCAACCGCCCGAAATAGGATGTTCAATTTGCGCCTTTATTTGAGCTCACCTGTTTAAGCTCAGAGTGCAATTTTTATTTTATCGCTCTTTGCCAAACTTTATGACGCCACTTAATTTTAATAAGCTACCTCCATTGTTCGTTTGGATTTAGTTTCCGAGTCAAAATCTAATTGATTTTATATCTGCCTGTTTCTAAATTCGAATTCGCGGCAATTCAAGGCTTATTTAGCAGCAAGTCAGAAAACCCCATTTGATTCGTCTTAATTTTTAACCGAATTTGAAAAAGGAAAAGGTTCTCAATTTGACCTGTATGTAAGTTTATTTTATTACAAGCATCCAGATACCCTTGCTTCGCTACGGTGTTTATAGCTTACCAGATGATTTGAATCATTATTTTAGATTTTATATTATAAACTAGCCGATTTACCCGTGCTTCGCTACGGTGTCTAAAATTTAAGATTTTCAACTTATTAATTTAGATTTTATATTATAGATAAATAAAACCACTCAGCCAAATCTAATTGCTCAATCGAATCAACCATAAAACCACCAACCACTCAGGTAAACCTAACTGAACTTATTAAAACAACCAGGGGAGGATACCCCAGTGGTAGAATAGGGACCTCTACCGCTGCCTCCCCGAGTTCGATCCCGGTAGTGAACTTTGGGTAGGGGACGATTATGACTGTGTTGGCGTTGCGCACCAATGCCCCGAACCGAGATAGCGAATAGCAAAGGCGGTCCATGGAGTTCCTGGCCCATCATGCGCCGCGCATGGAGGTTTTCCGGGTTTTATCCTCCTTTCCCATTTTCTTCACTTCCCCTCATCGGTGCGATATCGTCCCCAGATCGGCCCACCTCGAATAAAATTTAAAAATTTATTAAAACAACTAATAACTAATCATCCCTCAAAACTAAACTGTGTCCTATCAATTTGACCAAAAGCCATCAACCACTTGGCCAAACAAAATAAACCTATCAAATAAATCAAAAAACACAAAACTGCTACCCAAAACATCATTCTATATTTAAAATCATTGTGTATGTGACATGTCTTCCAAACTACAAATTAACTTAAGCTTAAATTTTAAATTTTATTCGAGGTGGGCCGACCTGGGGACGATACCGCACCGATGAGGGGAAGTGAAGAAAATGGGAAAGGAGGATAAAACCTGGAAAACCTCCATGCGCGGCGTATGATAGGCCAGGAACTCCATGGACCGCCTTTGCTATTCGCTATTTCAGTTCGGGGCATTGGTGCGCAACGCCAACAATTAACTTAAACTTAACTTGCCAAATGTATTTTATTAATTAGGTGAACCAAATTAGGCAGGTTTTTAAAATATATAAACCTAACATCCAGATACCTGTGCTTTTCTATGGTATTTAGTTTCAGATGATAAGCTCACATTGTAGCCCATAGACTGTGCCAGCACTACTCTTGAGCCACTCGGACTAACAGCTTCGCCGTTGCCCTAGTGGCTGAACTGATTATCCTAACTACTTAATCTACTTAAACTCTAATACTGATTCTTGTTGAGTTTCAGGTGAGCAATTTGGTGAATTATTAGATAATATTCATCAATTCTCACCCACTCACCCAAATAGATTGACCCTATCAGACTTGAAGGTTCCAAATGTCAGTACGTCAGTACTTCAGTGAAATTTTTCAAGTAGATATTGGTAGATAGACATCAATAAGTTACCATTGCCTCCCCAAGTTTGATTCCGGTACAGGATTTTTGGGTAGGGGACAACTATGACTGTGTTAGCATTGCGCACTAATGCCCCAAACTGAGATAGCAAATAGCAAGGCAGTCCATGGAGTTCCTGGCCTATCATACACTGCGCATGGAGGTTTTCCGGGTTTTATCCTCCTTTCCCATTAATTCGATTTCCCCTTAATCGGTGCAGTATCCCCAGGTCACCCACCTTGAATCTACTTAAAAAATTTCACTGACATACTCACTGACTGACAGCTGAAACCTTTGAGTCTGATAGGTTCAATCTATTTGGGTGAGTGGGTGAGAATTGGCAAATATTATCTAATAATTCACCAAAATGCTCACCTGAAACTCAACAAAAATCAGTATTAGAGTTTAAGTAGATTAAGTAGTTAGGATAATCAGCTCACCAGCCACGAGGGCAACAGCGAAGCTGTTAGTCTGAGTGGCTCGAGAGTAGTGATGGCACAGCCTTAGGCTACAATGTGAGCTTATCATCTGATAAACTAAATACTATAGCGAAGCATGGGTATCTGGATGTTAGGTTTATATATTTTAAAAACCTACCTAATTTGGTTCACCTAGTTAATAAATACTTTTAACAAGTTAAGCTTAAGTTAATTTGTAGTTTGGAAGACATGTCGCATACACAATGATTTTAAATATAGAATGATGTTTTGGGTAGCAGTTTGGTGTCTTGATTTATTTGATAGGTTTTTTGTTTGGCCTAGCGGTTGATGGCCTTTGATCAAATCGATAGGACACAGTTTGGTTGAGGGGTGATTAGTTATTGGTTGTTTTAATAAGTTTAGTTAGGTTTACCTGAGTGGTTGGTGGTTTTTGGTTGATTTGATTGAGCAATTAGATTTGGCTGAGTGGTTTTGTTTATCTATAATATAAGATCTAAATTAATAAATTGAATATTTGAATTTTATAGACACCGTAGAGAAGCATGGGTAAATCAGCTAGTCTATATATATAAAAATGGATGTTGGTATATCTGTATATATATATATATATGCTTTATAGATTCTGACACCATTTGACCAATCATCATGAAAGTTTGCACATATAAGTATTTTGTCATGGAGAAGGTTTATGAATTTTAAAAATTTATTATTTTCATAGTAAAATAAAAAGCTTTATATGTAACAAGTGAAAACCTTATATGTTTTTAATGGAAATTGGTATAATGTTATGACTGAGCAGTTAGATATTTGGTTGATTCAATATTTTAGATGGTTTTGTTATGTGGTTAGTGGCTATTTGGCTCTTTACAAGTTAATCTAAATCAAAACTTTAAATCAAAAACAATTGATTTTAAAAATACCTCTTCTAGCATAATTAGCTTTTTCTCTCTCATATACATCACTTTTTAAATAAAAAAGTGAACTGAACAAGAATTGAGAGAGCAACCAACTGCCAGAGTGCACTGCAATTCATAGAGCAGTGAACAACGGCCAACCACCCAAGTGTAGGGAAGTCAATCTGCCCATCTGTGCGCAGCACATAGAAATGGATGACTTGCCTGCGCTGATATTAATTAACAATAATAATAAGAAGGATGCTATGATGGATATACCATCTAATAAACTTCCCGCTGGCCCAAGCCCCCACATGACTAGAAATGGGGAAGGGCAATACAACACATGTACATCAAGTAACAATCTGGTGACATGAACAACAATGAAACATGTGAACAAATCAATGGGTCATGGGGCCCATGCAACTAGTGCAGATAATGGGGTCAACTCCCTAGGATCAGTGACCGAGGACAACCAGATGACAAGAGAAACCTTCCAGGAGTGAGGCCCGATGCTGAGAACAGCAGAGTTGGGAATATTCCCCATTGAACCTCAATCAGTAGAGGGGATTGGGGCCTCACAGGGTGAGAAAATTTTTGCCAAAAAAACAAAAAACCTGGATGAAGTATTGGTAGGATCCAAAACCAACTCAGATTTGATTGACAAAAATCAGCAGCTCAAACCAACAGAGCAAAGCTATAAAAAGTTTTCTACTGACATGGAGAAACTTACCAAATCTGCTCAGGGTATTCAAGTGAAGAAGAAGTCAGGCTCCAATTCTGAAAAGGCCCAGTTGGGGGGGCAAATGGTCCCCAACCAAAATTGATTTGGCAACATGAGAAAATCATCAGGTGTGATCCCCAATACACCATTGGGTGCAATCCCCAATGAAGTCATGTCAACAGGGGGCTCTAGCTCAACAATGAATTAACAGCTGATCCCTGAATAGCCAATTGCTGACCCAATATGATCCATTGGGGACCAACCCCAATGGGGGTGAAACTATATTGGGGACCAAATCTGAGGGATTGGACACCCAAGAAAGTTCAGCTAAAAAACTAAAAGTATTACTGGAAGGGGCAGAAACCCTGACAGCGGTCAAGTTGGTGGCCAGGGCCCCAGTTAAATTTACACTGATCCAGTCAGACATGTTGGCATGCTGAGGCGTGTCCACCTGCAAGGTCAAACAATGGGAGGCCCTCCAGTTTCTGTACTCTATGGTGACTCAGTGGGTCTCCAAAGGTATCAAACCAGCCATTGCAGCTATATGGTGAGACCACAAATTTTCTCCCTGAGTGGCCAAATGCTGGCTTGACACCCAAATCTTGATTGACATGGTGGTACTATTCAAGGCATCATGAGTTAGGACTGAAGATGCCCTGGAATGGATGAAAATCCCCATGGAGTACAAGGTGATAGAGGCCACAATCTGTGAAGATTTAAAACTGGTGGATGCAAAGGCCTGGATGGAGGCAGCATCGACCTATTAAGTGTGATGGAGTACAACAAGGCAGGCATTACAGCATGATATGCCCAAGCCATCAGGAGCTTGGGCCTCAACCCAACAGATTTAGCTGAGTACAAAATGATTCCCAAATGCCTCTATGGCCCTCAAATGGGCCCAACACTCCATTCCAGTGGACATGGCACTGGAATGGTATAACATTACTTTCTCCTCAGAGGAGGCACTACTGTGGATCATGGCTGGGTTCAAGGCCACTGAGGCCTTACACTGGTTGTACACCCAAATTCCACCAGCCACCGCATCAGACCTGATGAAAGCGGGCTGGACAAAGGAAAAAGTGGTGGAATGGGGACCCTTCTGGGATTGGTCACTGAGAAGAGGCCATCAACTGGTCCACCAACAGATTCACACCAATGGAGATGAAATACTGGTTCTGAGCGGGGGCCAGTATGGACCTAGTGCATGAATGGGCAGAGCTGGGGGTGACTAAACTGATTCATGAAACTCTTAGAGGCTGACCATTCCTGATTGAAAAGTGGAAAATCTGGCACAATGCTGCAACAATTGCCAAAGCTGCAGACTGGGATGCAGTGGGGTTCACCCTCAATCAGCCCAACTGTGGATGGAACATGAGATTTCACCACAGGTGGCAACAGCGATGAAAGGGGTCACAACCCCAGACTTGGGCTGAGAATGGCTCAAAGTGGGGATCCACATCAAAACTATCCAGGATTGGAAGCAATCCTTCCTGGAACTGATGCTAGCAGCCCCATATGCTGCTGAAGGCTTCACCCCCTCTGAAGTGTTCCAATGGAGTGAAGTGGGTGTTCCAGCAGACATGGCACATGTATTTACAGATGGGGGCTGGAATAGTGTCACAGTAAGGGACTGGTGCCAGCGTAGCTCAATTATGCTGGAGGTCCTTCAACAATACCTCCACCCAACGTGCAGCCAGAATCTGCCCTCAAGTGGTACTGACTGGGGTTCTCACCGTTGGATGCCCTAGAGTGGCAGAGCCTAGAGATCAGAGCGCAAATGGCTAGAAGTATCAGCTGCTGAGGTATCAGCATCCACCAGATTGAAGCGTTCCTCAACTGGGGATTCAGCCTTAACAAATTGGTAAGTTGGATTTTGAAGGGAAAGACCCCCGCCAAAGTACCCAAACCAAGCATGAAAACCAAATCCTACAGCGCTGTGGCGGTGCATACTGAAGACAACACCTGGAATGGAGCAGGGAGCCACATCAAATACATCCATCAGTTGATCAGCGGGGGCTTTATAGATTGCCAGGCACCAAAATCATACCTAAAAGATGCTATCCGAATCCACCTGCAGCTAGTGGAGAAGGAGGAATGGTCCAACCTGATATGTTGATTTATCAGGAACTTGACAAAGTCCTAGCTGGAGGGACTTTGATCACCACTGGGTACCCAAATGGGGCTATATAGATATAGTGATCCCAGGTGAATTGGACCACAAGAAACTCCTCAAAATTGGCATCAAATACAAGGGGATTTATCTGCAAATGGAATCAACCAGATATGCCAACCAAACTACAAGGTGGGTAACCTTCCAGAATCTCCCCACCAATCGCAAATGGGAGTGGGTGCACAAAGTGATCCAGACTGGATTGTCATACTATGGGGAAGTATGAGAATTCTAGCAAGCCGGTGGCGATTACATTGCAAAGTGCCTCCACCCTCAGACAGTGGAAGCACTGTATGAACTGGCACCCTGGATAAAACTGAACAATATTGCTCTACCCAGATTCATCCACCTGCCCAGCCTCAATATGGTAGTATACATTGAACAGGAGGATGCCAAACAAGTTGCCAGTTCTGTTACTGTCATGGTTGGATGACTTAATAGTGGGAACTGATGCTAAAGATAAGGCTGGGTGACAGGAGGCCCAGAAGGTGAAACCTCAGGCTCTTCCTGACCTGAAACACACCTTAGATCAACGCTGGGTGCAAGCCAAGCATGCCCAGGTTGATACTATTGGGGTGCAAAACGCCCAGCCTCTTATCTCAGCCCAGGCACTGAAATGAACGATTTACATTACAAATGAAGACAGTTCGATTTGGTTAATTGGAGAGCAAGGGTTCAAATCCCATTCAAGTTAAAAGTTTTAAGTTTAGGTAAAATACAGCTTCAATCAATTACTCAAGTGAAAGCACTTTTGGTGTATTTTATGAAAACAGATGGAAGCATCTGTTTATTGGAGCATCAAGGCTTGGGCGCACTTCCACAAAACCTGAATTTCCCCAGCCCACTAAAATATGTTTTTTGCGACCAACATTCCTCGTTGGTCAACTTTCTTAAATAAAATTCCCATTATTTTACGTTTTTTCCAATAATTCCTTGGGTGAACATGGTGGTGGACCTCTTTGGGAAGGTCTCCAACTATGTGGGCCACTACCTTTTATCACTATTTACCCAAATACCAGGTGCTTTCTTTGGCTGTTTAGGTCCCCTCCAGATCAAGGCACCCAAGTCTACTAGCGCCAAGTTACACTTGATTCGGGACTCCCCTCTGGGGTCCACTCAAGCTAGGATTTTTCTTACTTACCTGATATTATATGTTACGCTTTACACCCTTGCCTGGGGTACCTTTTGCACAGGCACCATTTGAGGTGCCTCATTTCTCATCCTCTTAACGGCTAGTTCCCTAGCAATGTGGGTTTGCATCCCACATCACCTTGCTGGAAATGAGAGAGTTAAAGACACTCTCTTGACAGTTACCAGACTGGCCACACAATGGCTCAATGCCACCATTGTAGAGGTAAAATAACATGGGAATACAAATATGACCCCATTGGGGGAATCACCAAGGTGGGTACTAAGACTTTCCTCCGCCCAAAATCCAGAGAATGGATCCTGTGCGACTTAATGGAGATAGCAGATATGAAACGCCAGCAACAAGAATTGGACCTGGCACATAGAGAAGCATGGGAACGGGAAATGGCAAAGTGGCCCAAAGTGGATGATGAACCATTTATAAATCCAAACTCTGAATATTACACAATGGATGAGGGAACTGACCCCAGACCAACAGAGAAACGTCCAACCCAAGTGGAATGGATGGTCCACGAGGAGGAAAGATGGCAGAAGGCAAACCCAAAAAAGTCTCCCAAGCAAGGGTGGATGCAGGAAGCCAGCAAGTCAAAATTGAAGCCCAACAAGACAAAAGTGAATAATAAATTGAATTGGAAGTCATTAGCAAATAAACCCAAGGTGACTGGTGAAAAATCAGCAGGAGTGACAAAATTGACAAAATCAGCTGGGCAATCACTGACTAAAAAATTGAGTTATGCCATTAAATCGAACAAAGGGGTGCAATTTTGACCAACAGATGATGGAGAATCCGCCGCTCTGCCAGAAGGGAACAAGGAGCACCCAGACCTGATCATAAAACCATCCCCATTATCCATCAACAGGGAGATGGGGATGGCAACTGAATTCAAGTATACAGGATGCCTAGGAATATAATCCCAGTCCCAACCAACTGACCCCAAAAACCAAATATTGCACCCCACCAACCTTTGACACCACCATCATTGACCAACTAGACCTCAGTACAGGACTCTATCCACAACCCAGACAACGCTAAACCTCATACCCATGGGTCAGGCAGCTGGAAATGAGGATAGCGACCACAAATGCTCAGGGGATGGTGAGCATACAAATGAGGAGGAGGAAAATGCATCATTTAAAAACTAATAATAATATTGACCTAATTTTTATTTTGGAAACACAAGCTGGTAACCAAAAGGAGATGGTGCTGAGCTCAAACTGTGACATGAAAAACCACCCATGGTCCCACCAGATAGGCTACCAAGCCCTATGGATGGACCATGTGGCAATAGTTGCAATGGACAAGAAAATAGACCTGGAATTTGTGGAAGAAACTCACGCTGGTAGGATCTTGATAGCGATGGCTACAAACAGAGAAACTGGCAGGAGCATACGAGCAGTAGCAGTCTATGCCCCACCAAAGCTCCACGAAAACCATATTTTTGGGAATTTTTAGCAGAAGTGCCATCTGAAGCGATGACCATAATAGCAGGGGACCTGAACTGTTGGACAAATGTGAGCTGGGATACGTTCCCAACAAGAGAACGTCCTAACAGTAAGGCCAACGAGATGCTCAATTACCTAGTCAAATTAGGGATATGCCTAGTGATTGACAAAGAGGATGATGACCTGGCAAACCTAACATGGTGGTTATATGACGCCGCTGGATTCCCACTGTCAGGATCATGCTTAGATTACATCCTAGTGTCATCAGATCTCAAGCCAATGATGTCCAACAGCAAGTTTAGCATAAACACTAAAAAGTGACCACATGGTCATCTGGGTGGAGATTGACCTTGATGAACCTCTGAGGAACCACAAGTAGCAACTGGCACCAGCCACACTGAGGGATGGGGATTGGTGCCAGAAGGTTGATGCTGGAATGGATCAATTGGTAGCATATCTGGTCAACCGCCCAGAGTTGGACCCACTAGAACAATGGACCCAGATCAAAGTGAAAATGAAACACAATAGTATGAAGTTCAAAAAAGTGACCTCCTACAAGTGAACTGCCACCATGAAACAACTGAAGTCTAAATTAGAAATACTGAGGCTCACCTGACGGGGCAGTGAAGACTGGTGGAGTGAGTACCAAACAACACACAAAAAGTATCGGGCCATAATGATGAAGCAAGACTCAGAGAGATGGACCAATGCAACTTACCAATATCAGAGCCTAGTGGGGACAATGACCAAAGAGGGCCTGAAACACCTCAAGGAAATCTGAACTAAGGCTAGGGCATGGGAAGTGGAGACAGCGGAAGGGGAATTATCAACAGACCCCAAAAAGATCAAGTATGAGGTCAAGCTTTTTTATGGTAATCTCTTCTGACAATGAGAAACAAGTGATTTGGTGACAAAAACCCTTATTGTTCTGGCCAAGATGGCACTGGGGGGCTGTACGCTGGAAGACGTCGCCAAATTATCTGCCAAAATATCTATTAATTAAGTTAAGAGGGCGCTAAAGGAGTTGCCAAGAATGAAAGCACCAGGCCCTGACAATATGTGTGCAGAAATATACAGCATATTCTGAGACTGCATCGCACCAGAGCTCAAAGCCCTCTTTAACCATTATTTGCAAAATGGCCAGCAAATTCTGGGAGGCCATGAGACCTGAATTGTACTTCTGTACAAAAAGGGCCTCAGATGCTAACTTTAGAACTGGCGCCCAATTGCACTATTGAACACCAATTATAAACTGCTCATGCGCATACTATCTAATCAACTGATGGCAACAGCACCGCGCATGCTCCATAGTGCCCAGAACGGCTTCGTCAAAGGCTGTAGTATATGGGACGGCATTGGCTCAGTCCAGAGCGTACTCCAGGATATGAGGGGCATTGAACGGGGGTACCTTATGTTCCTCAACATGGAAAAGGCATATGACCAAGTAGCATGGTCATTCCTCCACAAGGCACTAAAGGCAGTCGGTATCCCCAACATGTTTTGAGCATGGATAACGATGCTGTACTCAGGCCTGGTAACGAAGGTGATTGTTGCAGATGGCATAACCAACAAAATCCCTGTCAGGCAAGGTTTCCGCCAAGGTAACCCTATGTCACTGATACTCTTCAACTTTGCAGCCAACATTCTACTGGCGGCAGCGGACGCAAAGCTTCAGGGTTTAGTCCACCCTAACCAAATGCCACTGAAGATGCTAGCATTTGCTGACATTATGGTAGTAGGTATAAGCTCCTCGACTGACCTCCAGGGTACCAAGGAACTATTAAACCTCTATCAGCTAGCATCAAATGCAAAAATCAACTTGGCAAAAACCTCAGTGATGAGGGTTGACAACTTGAGCTTCATCCGTCAACTGACATAATGCCAATTATGAACTCCCAGACAGTCTGATACCTCAGGATACTCTTCAACGACAATAGACCAGCAGTACTAGAGACTGAACAGGAAGTATTATCAAGCTTATTGATCTGAATGTCATGCTGGAAAAGCGCCAGACTATGCCTCAAGGAGAAAGTGCAGGCAATAAATATCTTCATCTTCTCAAAGTTGTGGTATGTTGCTCACATGCTGCCAATGAGCCCAAACTTAGAGAAGAAAATTAGGTCAATGATCTGAACCTTCCTGTGGTTCAAGGCGAAGGCGGCACCAATACCACTGGAAGCTCTGTCAAAACCAAAGAACAAAGGATGCATGGGCCTCCTAGACTTCAAATCTCACACCTGGCATATATGGGGAGTCATTCCTGAAGCTAACACAGATGCACATGTGCTGCCTGACCCTAGCATGAGGCATGAACTGGGCAAGAGCCCAAGGCCTCCAAGAGCTGGTCTCCCCCTGATCAATATGTGAATGGATGGCGAACCACCTGCGGATAACCTCCTGAAAAGGTACTCCACATTACTAGTGACTATGCAATCAGGCCATGCATCAGGGTGGATGGTCATTCAAGTGATCGGACTGAGAAGCCAACCAAAATCAAAGGGATGTCAAAGCATGTAATTCCGCAATGAATTCCACAACAATCTGGGGGGAGCGTAATCAAATTGCCAACGAATATGCAACCAAGTTGATCAGAATAAGATACAAATTGACACTGATAGAATATGGGGATCCGCTCCCAAAACTGGGGTGCAATCCACCCACCCATCCACAAATCCTAAACAACTGGACTATCAAAGGCCGTGACACCAACTACCCAACAAAGGAGTTGATTTCAGGCTTGAACTCCCACTTGGTAATGGCCAAACAGCGTTTGGTAACCTGGCAGATCCTAAATCAGGCATTCAAATCAAACAAGCACAGCGGGACAGACTACCAGCATAAAGAATGCCCCATATGCTCTGAACTGGAAGCAGACACAGCCCACCGTTACTATGAATGCGCCATGTTCAAAAAATACTGGTCCACGATGTGCTACATCCTATCAAGTGAACAATCGCCACCAGGAATACATCCATCGCAGGACCTGTTCTTTACAAAATCCTGAGAATGGCTCTGATCCAACTACAAGCCTTAATTTACCATTATTGTGTATGGGTAATTCACTATGCACTCGTCACCAAGGTTTTGAGCAATGAGCGCCACCACCACAGAGGTTTGGTATTGAAGACCATTTGAGTATGTCTGATCAGCTCCATCAGATCTCAAAATTTTTGCGCATAATCCCCGGGTGTTATAAAGCCACATGATTGGCTTTCCCCACCAGATTGCTCATCGCATGCAATGAGGCAACCAATTGACTGAGAATTGAATTACCTGTAAGCCCAACGATGCTAGAACTGTAGCTAGCAATGGCGATTGCTGATCAGCAATGGTCAGAGGTGCTAGAACTCTAGCAGCCCAAACCCCCAGTCCTTTTTACCCTTAGCCAAATTGCTTGTATTTTGCCCTCTCCTCTTACTTTCCCTTAAATTTAGTTTAATAAAGTATGGAGTTTTTTATAAAAAAATCTTCTAGCATAATTGGCTCATCTTTTGGCTCTTAACTTAAATTTTATAAAGGTTGGTTGTTCAAATCCTCTCAAAATCACTTTTATTTACTCACTTTTTATCATCTAAACTATTTATATAGTTAAAGCTAATATTGCAAGTGTAAGTAAAACCAAAATAGGACAAGCAAACGTAGTAATAAATATAAAATTTAGAATTTTGTCTATATATATAAAAATAGATATTGGTATAAATATATATATATAAAATTGGCCATAACATCAAAGTGAGCAGAAATTTGAGAGCTTTAATAGGTCAAACATCCATATTTCCTAATTTAGCTCAAAGCTAATACCAAATTGACACCTATCATGGTCCAAGCACCAAGTTAATTTAAATTCAAGCATCAACTTACAAATAAGGTTCACTTTTTATCCCCCAATATTGCACATATTAAAAAACATATAAAAAATCAACCTTTTAGGGTTTATTATAACTATTACAAGTGGTAAAAACCTTCTCCTGAATCAAGTTATTGGAATTTAAGTGCAAAAATGAACCAGCGAGTATCTTTACAAAACCTGAAATTCAATACCAAATATTAAATACTGGAAATTATTTGAAAGGACACCCAAAAAAGCAATCATTGGAAGATTAACTAGACATGCATAACAATGGTCAGCCAGTAGAGCTGCTAAAACATCTGAAGAGTGAGATACACAAGTTGAAAACCAGCAAGTATGAGCTTCTACTTCAAGAGCTGCCAAAATATCTCAACATCATGGCATGCAAGTTGAAGATCTTCAAGCATGAGCTTCTACTTCAAGAGCTGCTGAAATATCTGAAGAGCAAGATGCACGCCAGGAAACTGACTGGATCAGGGCCTCTACTTCAAGAGCTGGTGAAACATCTCAACAGCACAATGTACAGGTAGCAAATCTTTGAGCAAAAGCTTCTACTTCAAGAGCTGCTGTAACACCCAAAGAGCAAGACATATGACGTGAAGCTGAATGCTCACGGCAGACTCAATCAAGAATGAGAATCAATCTTAAGAAAGCAGCATTCAATTACAATAAAGGACTGTAGTTACAAAATGCATCATGAACTGTCATTAGTCCAATGGCTACATTGTGCTTACATTGTCATGCTTTATAGTTTCAGAAAGAAATGCCTGCATGTGTTGCTCCAATGGCAAAGTCAATTTGCTACCACTAACTGAGACACCATAACTACTTTTAACTTACGTGGCTGGAGCTAATCAAAAGTCTGAACACTTTCTAGAGCATATTTGGAAATACACCACATGCTTTCAAATGATATAATTTGGAGCAATTAATATTGTGACATATGGTACTTTTATGCCAACATTCAAAGTATAAGGACAAGTGTATCATATGATTGGTTCACTTCTTTCAGTACCTGAAGAAGATCCACAGTTTTTACAAATTTATTTTATGGACAATATAGAGGAGGAGATTAATCAAAGATGTTCATTTAGTGAAGCAACTGATGGGAAATTATTGGTGAATTATGAGCATTATTCTAAGAGCACAACTGTTTGGTCAGAGATTTCAAATCTGCATTGGAAAATGTGAGAGCGGATGCCTTGAAAGTTATTATCAGGGCAGACAAAACACAATTGAATGGGCATGAAAGACGCTTTAATGCTCCAATATCCCCTGAAGTAGCAGCTGTTATTGTCAGAACAGAGATTACCTGGCAATATATTGTTATCAGCAGAAGAGATCAAACCAAGCAACGTGTTTCTGAAATACACCAATCACATGACACACTTCACTATCCAATACTGTTTCTGCAAGGAGAGGATGGATATCAAATTTGATTTTTTTGTGTGCCATTAGGGAACCCAGTGTTGGAAACTTTGTGGGATGAAACCCAGGGTACTGCCCTACCGCACTGAGGCTGCATGAATCTAAGCACCACCGAAGTGGGCCCAACTGCGGGTGAGTGGCTTGCACCACACCAAAACTGACATATTCCTCACTGTTTGATATACTGGGCAGCAAAGGCTACACAGCCAGTTAAGAGATATGCCTCCCATTTCTTACTGCAAGGAATGAGACCAGACTGACCCCCAAGTTGGACTTACTTGATGAAAGAGGATTGCTATAGCTTTCTACAGCTATCTCTAACTGTTGCTTAACTTTGGCCAGGGAGATTATTTCCTGGATTCCTTATAAAGGGAAGCAACGCTGGTTTCTGGCAAGCCATAGACCATACATCAATTCCCCCCATATTGTGCATCAGACCCTAAACCCCTCCTTGCCTACAAGCAGACTTGGTGGGGCATACGCAGTCAGGATCTCTGGCCATTCAAGATGACCAGAGGATAACTTACACCCTGGTTGGTACACTTCATACCATAGTAGAACACTACTCCACACAGCATCCACTGCTGGACACTCTGTGAAGATGTGCTTTGCCATCTCCTCCTCTCCACACACCTTACAGGCATACAGAAGCTCCTCCTCCTTATGCTTACTCCACTTACGCAAAGTTGACCCAGTGACCAAGATGTTACTGAGAAGTTAAAAATTAGTTCTGAACTGTATAGACCAGCATTTCTTAACCCTCCTCCCCCACAGGTCCATCAAGCCAGATTGAATTTTGCAAAAGATCTGGGACAAGTAGGTTGAGCAAAGCTCTCTGTCTTGTAACTTCTGGAACTTGACAGTTGTGAAATCTGAGAGGCAGACACCGCTACCTCCCCCACCTTGAGCCAGTACTGAAGGAAGAAGAGGCTTTCCCATCTGAATATCTCCATCCTTCTCTTCCTCATGGGAACACCACAAACCTGCCCTCCACGACCTTCTGAACAGGCTTCCTCAGCCTCTAATGCAGCCAGAGAAGGAATCGATTTCCTCCAGCAAGAAGGTAGTTCGTTGCTTCCACAACATCCCATGCCTTCCTTACCAGCATCTTGGAGGCACTGGCAACATTATCAGCTGCTTACACCCTAAGCACTCTTTAGCCATTGCCATCAAGGAGGTCCACCCAGTGAACTTCCCCAATAAAGTGCTTGAAGGCCTTGCGCAGATGAGGTTCCATCTCCAGTCCCCAAGCTCCTCCCCAAAGGGGAATTGTCCAGATCTTTTCAATGGTCAACTATCCACCTTCCAATCTACCCTTGCTTCCTGATCAAGATTTAAAGTAATCCTTCCAGTAGCCTGGTAGGTTCCCCACGCTTGGAATGGCCCCTTGATTAATGCCCCAGCTAAAACCAAGATCCTTGTTCAAACTGTCCTCGCAAGCCTTAGAGAGGTAGTCCTTCAATATTTAAGCACAATAAATGGATTTCCCTCCCAAGTGACCCGTGTGATCCATTTCAGCTGTAGTGCTTTGATCATACTCCTGAAGTTAATCAGACCAATGCCCCCTTCTTAAACTCCTGACACAAATTAGAAAACCTGGTTTTTGACGCTTGCCCTAGCCAAATGAACTAGATGATTGAACTCTGTATTCTTCTGATGGAAGATGCCAGTGGTGGAACAAATATGGCAATGTACCATTGTCTGGAAAGAATGAAATGTTCATGACTATAGCTCCTCACCAATAAAATAAGTTGAGCCATTGCCACTTCCAAGCCACTTTTTAAGGTCCAGTTCAAGTTTGAGCCAAATTTTGTGTGGTGACGCCTGCCCAGGGATAGGACACCCAAGGTACAGAAACTCCTCCCCTGTTGCCATCCAGAGGATTGAGATCTTTGGTGCCACACCCAATGTCGCTGTTCTGCTGATGGGCCAAGCCCTGGATTTTTACAGATTGATCTTTGCGTTGCTTGCGTTCTGGTCATCTTCAAAATGTTCATCACCACCTTCTCCTCCTTCTCTGACAAAACATAAGTCCACATTCATCTGCAAACATTAAATGAGAGTACTTCTCACAGTTGATGGTAAGTTTCCTACAATCCAAATTTCTGAGAGCCACTGAAAGGGTCTCTATTGCAAGAACAAACAACAAGGGAGATAGAGGGTCTCCATGAAGAATGCCCCTATACACCTTAAAAGGGTAGGAGAGGACCCCATTGGTATTGACAACTGGTGTGGCTTCCCCATAAATCACTTTAAGCAGTCTCAACAAATGCCCCTTGATTCCAACCCTACTTAACACTTTTCAGAGAAACTCATGATTCATCCAATCATATGCCTTCTCTTGATCAAGAAACGGTAGACACCCCCTCTGGTCATACTGTTTACTTGCCCACTCTTCTATCAGGTGAAGCAGCATCAAATTGTTGGTAACTGAGCGTCCTGGGATAAACCCATTCGGCTCTTTCCCAACAACGTCTACCACAACCACCTTTAGTTGATTGGTTAGGGTCTTCATTAAGATCTTATAGTCAACTTTAAGCAGAGTCAAGGGCTGATAGTTCCCCATGAGAGAGGGATTGCCCTTCTTATACAACACCACTACCACACCTTTTGAAAACGCTGGCTCAATTGTATTAGAGGCTATGAGTTAATTGTAAAGCTCAGCAAGCACCTCAGACATTTCTGCCTGAAATAACTTGTAGAGCTCCAAGATCAACCCATTCTCCCCAGGGAGCCTTGCCATTCTTGCCTTTGCTGATGGCATCCAACACCTCTGACTTGCATATCCGCTACATAGGTGCAGCTGAGTCTCCTTTGGAAGTACCCCCGGTCTGCTTGTGATTACTTTGGATGCCTCCATATAATTCTCAGAGAGGCCATAAAGGTCCTCATAGATTGATTTGGCAACTAAGCCATGCAAGCTGCATCCTTCACCTCTACTACCTCATCACAAAGTGACAAGATCCTTGCTGAAGGTCTGAATGCCCCTACTGACTTGTGGAGTAGGGCCATATTGCTGTT
Organism: Massospora cicadina; assembly: GCA_022478985.1. NCBI lineage: Eukaryota > Fungi > Entomophthoromycota > Entomophthoromycetes > Entomophthorales > Entomophthoraceae > Massospora > Massospora cicadina. The sequence continues at coordinate 48,602 of JAKSZP010015022.1, forward strand.
AGAATCCTCATCCCACCTAGACTTCCTTTATTTAAGGTAATCCATCATGAAGGCTCCCATTGATTTCACATACAATTCAGCTTTGGCCGTGTAGGCGGATGCCCCCATGACCGCAGCCTGCTTGCAGGTACACTTGAAACTCCTCTCCAAGGTTTCATACCTCAAACGCATATCCTCTAGCTGCCTCCCAAAGATTTCAAAAGCCATATTGAGATCAGCCTTCATTTGCAACCATTTTACTGGCGCATCTGGATTCCCCATAATCTGGCTTAACCACCAACTCACCTTCTTCCTCATTATATCCTGAAATGAACTCCACTTCAGGAGTTTAGGGTTCAGTCTCCAGATACCTTTCCCCACAAAAGCAACATGAGGGCCACTGATATGCAGTTCAAGGGGCCTATGGTCCAAGGCACCTAGATCATGATTCCAAAAGATCGACTTGCAGTGACTCAGGAGAGGCTGGGGCACTGACACAAGGTTAATGCGGGAGAAATGATCCCCCTGAATGTAAGTCTACCCAGTCTCCCCCTCCTCACCACAGCCCACTTTTCTACACATCCAGTAGGCTGGGGTCAATCATTAAACCAGCCAACTTGTGGTGTATTTCCAGGGGAACGTCTCCTATATGTAGATTTGTCATTCTTCCCGATTCTGAGCAAAAAGGGGCCAAAGGCGATGCCATATCCCTCGTTACCCAGGGTGACCTCGCCCACATGGTAGATGAGTGCTGGGTAACAGCCTACCCACTTTGGATCCTTCCCCTGGTACCTTCGCTCACCTCAGCCAAATTCATTAGCCAGATTAATGAAAATCTGTGCCAAGATCACTGAATTGGAGTCATTCAGTTTGAAACCAATGGATGTCAAGCCCAATGATTAGAATCCGCATAGCCAAAAAGGGATGAAGAGTGAATTATTGGCCAAAATTACTGACAGTTTTGATTCATCCAGCAGTGCGATCATCAAAATAGACCCCTCTTAAAATTGTTGGGGATGATCCATGATGTGCAGGTAGTAGCATTGTGCACCATCAATAATAGTTTAATGCTCCCATCCAGAAAATTGGGAGTTGCAGCTGATGCAGCGCTTTTGACCAAATGAACAGCTCAGCAACTGGGCACAGGTGGGCTGGGAAACCCAAACCTGTTCCCAACCAATTGGGACCGCCCATACATTGAGTGGCCCTAGGGGATTCCCGTTGCTCATTGGGCCAGATGCCATTGCACCAACCACCAGAGTGCAGTTGAGTCTCAGTTTGGGAGTTCAAGGTCAAACTGACAAGGACTCAGCCTGTGTCAGGCAAACAACAAGTAAGAATTAGACCAGCCTGCCAGCCTAGGTGCCAGAGCACCCAAATGGCAACCAAAATGCCAAAGGCACTGCTGCTAGTATGACGGATATGGAACTAGATAGGATTTTTGCCAATAACTGCTGGTGAGCCAGAAACTCATACAGGAACATAATAAAATACCAGATGAAGATGCTAATTAACCCCAAGGGGTGTGTGAGTGCCAGCGGAAAGGGCGGTTTATTTTTCAACATAACTAGAGTTTGGGGAAAGGATTTTTTAATAAAAATAAAGGAAGAAAAATTGACCAACAATTTTCTCAGTGCAATGCATTTGATTAAATAGTGGTCAATTGATGAGGGAACAAGCCAGGATCAGGTCCCTCAATTTTGACCTAACTGGTGAATATTCAGGAATGGGGGAAGATAAGCTCAATGGGAAATGACATCAAAGGATTTGGTGGTAGGCTGAGTCGCTGTTAGCTTGACCTTGAACGCCTGAACCAAGGCTTGACTGCATTTCCGATGGTTGGCATGGCAGCATCTGGCCTGATGAGCAATAGGAATCCCCCAAGGCCACCCCATGTAGGGGCAGTCCCAATTGGTTATAAACGGGTTCAGGATGCCCAACCCTCCCATGTGCAGTCGCTGGCCATTCGTTCAGTAAAAGTGCTGCATCAGCCACAACTCCAAATTTGCTGGATGGGAGCTGCATGTCAGGGATCATCCCCAATGATTTTGAGAGGGGGTTAATTTTTGACAATCACACTGCTGGTGAATTGAAACTGTCAGCAATTCCAGATGGTAATCTAATCTTCATCCCTTTTTAACTATATGAGTTCCAATCGTTGGGCTTATTTTCCATCAATTTTGGACTGATCAACTTCAATTTGGCAATCTTGACACAGATTTATTTATTCAGCTAATGAGTTTGGGTGAGGTGAGTGAAGGTACCAGGGGAGGGATCCAAAGAGGGAAGGCTGTTACCCAGAGCTCGTCTACCATGTGGGTGAGGTCACCCTTGGTGACAAGGGGTACAGCCACCCTCTTCAGCCCCTTTTTGCTTGGAAATGGGAAGAGCGACCAAACTACACACTGGGAACGTTCCCTTGGACTTACATTACCCTTTCCTTTTTCCAAAGGAAGGGTACCATCTCAGGGAAACTGCTTGAGGGCCTCATTTTTATGAGCCTTAGGCAGTTTGATCACCACTACTGCTGCGACTTTTTTTGGGGGGCAGGGAGCATCAGGGTGAGACTCATGGAACGCCATAACCAGTTCCATGCAATTAGTGCAATCACAATTCTTTATCCAACTGTTCTCATAGGATGGATACCCCTTCCACACAATGAGATACTAAACTGACTGCTGGGATTTGTGGGACACTAAAATGTTTTCCACCCAGCTTCTTCTGCATCCTCTATTACAATTGGTTTGGGTTTGGCAGAGACAATCCCCTTGAACGGGGATAACAGAGACATGTGGAAAATGGGGTGCTGTTACCAATGAGCTGGCAACTTTAATTAAAAAGCACCATTGCCCAAATCTTCCTCCACCAGGTGGGGACTTGAACACTTGCATGCAAACTTCCAGGAAAGTATCTGCATCCACAGATGGTGAGTATCTAACATAGCATGAAATCCCACCACAATATTGTGGCCAGGAAGCTGTTTTCGATCTGAAAACCATTTATAATCATTGATAGCCTTTGTGAGATGCTCCCACACCAAGGACTGGGTATACCAAATATGCTCAACGTGATCTGTGGCAGCAAGAACCTCTGGACGTAGACAGAGACTGACCAAGAAAGAGGGGTTATAACCTAACGTTGCTTAATAGGGAGAAAACCCTGTAGAAGCGTGAGTACCATTGTTATAAGCAGATTGGGTGAGAGGGAGATCATCGGCCCAAGTATCCTGGGTGGCCAAAGCATAACAATGCAAATATTGTTCCAAAATTTGGTTAACCCGCTCAGTTTGTCCATTGGACTGGGGATGGTATGCAGTGGTTTTGAGAAGGGGTGATTTTTAAAATGGATAAAAGCTCATTCCAAAACTGCACTGCAACTTGGGGCCCACGGTCACTAATGATCTCCTGTGGGAGACCAAAAATTGTGAACACATGGTGTACGAAGAGCTGAGCAGTTTCTTCAGACATGATTGCAGAAGTATAGGGAATAAATAGGGAAAATTTTGTGAAGCAATCAACACCCCACCATCACTGCAATGAACCCATTAGAACAGGGGAGTTCAACAATAAAATCCAAGGACACCAATGTCCATGGACCCTCCGCCTGTTGTAATGGGTGTAGGAGACCATTCCTTCCTGAGCAGTCCAACTTTGCTCAAGCACAGGTAATGCAATCGGCAATCCAAGCTGGAACTTCCTTAGTCAATCCTTCCCAGTTATAGGTTCGCTTTACCGATTCAATGCATCTTTTGTTGCCCAGATGGCCAACCGGGGGAGGGTCATGATGCGCTCAAAATACCTCAGCTCTGAAGAGAGGGGAACCCAAATTCGCAACCAAAAATAAATGAGACCCTCCACCAAGGAGTGAAGAGAATGTTTATGAATTTGAAGGGACAGTGCTCAAATAACTCCACCCCTTTGGGGCAGGTCATTTGACCAGCTAATACCTGAGCAATGAGCAGGGAGTTGGGAGCAAGGGCAGCAAAAGAGATGACAGGGGGGAACAATTGACAAAATTTTAGCAGCGGGAATCATGGTAATATGATCCACTTACTCCAAATCTGGGGGACAGTGGGCAGGGTTGCGGCTGAGAAAATCAGGAAGTATGTTAAGCTCACCTTTTAAAAATTCATATTTGAAATTGAAACTGCACAAGTACTGATAGGTACAAACTTGTCAATGCGCTAATTTTTGGGGTTTATGGAAATAAAAGAGAGCTTGGTGATCCATGCGAACAGTTAACTTATGCTGAGCACCCTGTAACAGGTACTGCCAATGAGTCAATGCCCATGCCACAGCTGCCAACTCCTTATTGTAGATGGCCCAGGATTGCTCCATAGAAGTAAATTTTTGGGAAAAGTATGCAAATGGATTTTACAAGCCCTCATGCTCTTGGAGCAGCACTGCCCCTACTGCCACCAAGGAGGCATTGCATGCAACAATATATGGCTTGGCAAGATCTGCATCTTTGAGGATGGGAGGGGATAGAAACACTTCTTTGATTGACTTGAACGCCTGCTGGCATTCAGGCGTCCAACAAAATGGTACATTATTACTGGTGAGGGGGTGGAGCGGGGCAGCCAACTGGGAAAGAGCTGGGAAATTTTTTTTAGAAAAATAATGGTTCCCAAAAACTCTGTAATTGTTTCTGGGTTGTCAGATTAGGCCATTCACATATAGTGTCCAACTCATTGGGGGGAATTGCGTAGCCATCCTTAAGGATGAGGTTCCTGAGAAAGGTAACTTTCTCTTTATAGAACGCACATTTGGAAGGTCTGACAAACAAGCCCGCCCTGTGCAAAGCGGCCATGACCACTTCTAAGTCAATTGCGTGTTGTTCAGGAGTTGGGGAGTTAACCAGAATGTCATCTATATATGCAACCATGCAAGTGAACCGAAGATCACCCAGTACACTGTCAATCATTCATTAGATATAGCGGGCACATTCTTCAACCCAAAGGGCATTATGCAGAATTGGAAAATGCCTCGCTTTGTCCAGATCACTGTTAGCCACTCTTGCCCTTCCATTACCCAAATCTGGTTGAAGATATTGATGAGATCTAATTTTAGAGATCACATGAGATTTGGCGATTGCTTGGCTGATTGTCTGCTCCAGAAGCAGGGGGTAGGGATTGTTAACTGTAACTTGGTTTAAATGTCCGTAATCCACACTGGGATGGAGGGAACCATTATCTTTTTTGGCAAAGATGATGGGAGACATGAGTGGCGATGTCTCCTTAAAAAACATCTTTAAGAATATCATCTAACAAAGTGTTGAGATCAACCTCCTCCTCCGCTGTGTGGAGATACAACAGACAGTTGATATTCACTAACTGTACCATCGTACAGAGTACCAAGTCAAATTTGGTGTGAGGGGGAAGATGGTCCGCCTTCTCAGAATCAAAAATACTCTGATAGTGCATCAATGCTTTGGGAAAATCAGATGGAATGCCCAAAGGGGAAATGAGGAAAGTAATAGAGCTATGACCTTGGGTTTTCTTGAGAATATTAACTAAAGAAAATTCTCCTTCTGTTTGATCATTGGCAAATGACAACATATTTGACTCCAGATGAATCTTAACATGTTGCTGGCGCCACCATCCAACTCCTAAAATAACCGGGAACATCAAGTTTGGCATTGCTGAGAACTGATCACATAAGCTGAACTGGTGTACTGAGAATGAAACTGGCCAGAAATCTAGGTATGGGGCTTGGAAGGCTGAGGAAGCAACCATCACTGAAGGGCCTACATCCAGGTCAAGTTCTAATTGCTGGGCTAGTTCAACACTCATGAAATTGCCTGTGGCTCTGGTATCCACCAAAGCCTCAAAGGAGAAGTGGTGGGACCCAACACTAATCTTCATGGGTAGAAGTAAGCAAAATTTTCTTTATTGGTAGTTGTGGTTGAATCCAATGATACCAAAGAGATGATAGTGGAGTCAGGGGAACCGCTAGGTTCATATGGGGAGTAAGCTTGTCGCAAATTGGGTTACCAGAACCTACTGACATGGACACAATGACGCACCAACTATGAAGTGTGAACTGGACATTTTGAGTGAAACTAGGCTATTATGGACAGGGAAAATTTTCTTTACAGCCTGGTTCAGCTGAAGAGAAGGGACCTTTGCTACGCCAATATCTATGAGAAAGGTGGAAATGGTTAGGAATAATGGTTGGTCGACTATCTCAGGCAAACAGCAAGTAAGAATTAGACCAGACCGCCAGCCTAGGTGCTGGAGCACCTGAATGGCAAACCAGAATGCCAAAGGCAATGCTGCTAGTATGACGTATATGGAACTAGATAGGAGTTTTTCCAATATCTGCTGGTGAGCCATAAACTCATACAGGCACATAATGAAATACCAGACAAATATGGCAATTAACCCCAAGGGGTGTGTGAGTGCCAGCGGAAAGGGCGGTTTATTTTTCAACATAAAAAAACTAAAATTAGGGAAAGGTTTTTTATCAGAAAATAAAGGAAGAAAAATCGACCAACAATTTTCTCAGTGCAATGCAACTGATTAAATAGTGGTCAATTGATGAGGGAACAAGCCAGGATCAGGTCCCTCAAGTTTAACCTAACTGGTGAATATTCAGGAATGGGGGCAGATAAGCTCAATGGGAACTGACATCAAAGGATCTGACGGAAGGCTGTGTCACTGTCAGTTTGAACTTAAACGCCCAAACCAAAACTCAACTGCATTTTCAGCAGTTAGAGTGATGGCATCTGGCTTGGTAAGCAACGGGATTCCCCCAAGGCCACCCCATGTAGGAGCAGTCCCAATTGGTTGAAAATGGGTTTAGATGCCCAACCTGCACATGCCCGGTCACTGGGATGTTTGTTTGGTCAAAGGTGCTGCATCATCCGCAAATCCCAATATGCAAGATGGGAGCTGCATGTTGAGAATCATCTAAAAGATTTCAAGATGGAGTTAATTTTGACAATTGCACTGTTGACCAAATCAAAACTGTTGGCAATTCCAGATGATAATCTAATCTTCATCCCTTTTTGACTATACAAGTTCTGATTGTCAGGCTTATTTTCCATCAGTTTTGAACCGATTAACTTCAATTTGGCAATCTTGGCACAGATTTCCTTAATCCAACTAACAAGTTTGGGCAAGATGAGCGAAGGTACCAGGGGAGGGATCCAAAGAGGGAAGGTTGTTACCCAGTGCTCATTTACCATGTGGGCGAGGTCACCCTGGGTGAAGAGGGGTATAGCTGCCCTCTTTGGCCCCTTTTTGCTCAGAAACGGGAAGTGCAACTGATATACGCATAGGGAATGTTCCCCTGGACTCACAGCCTGCTGGCAAATCCTTTGATGTCAGTTTCTATTGAGCTTACCTGCCCCCATCCCCAAATGATTTGCCAGTTAGGTTAAACTTGAGGGACCTGATCCTGTCTTATTTTTACATCAATCAACCACTATTTAATCATTTGCATTGCACTGAGAAAAATTGTTGGTCAATTTTCTTCCTATATTTTCCATTAAAAAATCCTTTCCCCAACTCTAGTTTCTTATGTTGAAAAATAAACTGCCCTTTCCGCTGGCACTCACACACCCCTTGGGGTTAATTGTCATATTTGTCTGGTATCTTATTATGTGCTTGTATGTGATTCAGCTCATTGGTAGTTATTGATGAAACTCCTCTCTAGTTTCTTATCCGTCATACCAGAAGCAGTGCCTTTGGCATTCTGGTT
>JAKSZP010015023.1:0-56102 GCA_022478985.1 Massospora cicadina
AGTTTTTGTTAAAAATTTAAATCGCCTTGTTCAAAAAGTCACACCAATCTGGTTCCTTTCCTCTCACATCATAGCTATAGCAATTGCTGAAGTTGTCATTCAATATCCTGCTGCATTTGAGCTTATCCTGAATTACAAGGCAAATGAACATCTGTTCAACTTAACATCCCAGTTACTCATCTGCTAGCGATAGGGGCTTTTACGCTAAAACAATTTTGGGTTAAGCACCATTCATTCCCATAAGGATTGCAATTAGATAGTTTTGAGACCCATTGGTTCTGGGCCCATTTAATTCTCCAAGTGAGATCTGAGTAGTGCAGATGTAACTGCATAACACTTGGTAAATGTATTTGCTCAATCTGGTTAAAATGATCTAAAAATTAAGAAAGCTATAGCTCCTTTGTGTTTGAGCTTGAACAGAGTGACTGATTTCTTTAGCGCCAATAATGGCTTTGACACAGGAAGGTGTGATTAGTAACTTTTTTTAGCACTAGTGGTACACAACCCAAAAAGGGGGAGCCACCACGCATCTTTGTTTGCATATGGGCCAAACAAAGGAATTATTAGGTATAAAAAATCAAAATATGGCACCTCAGCTAACAGCCTAGGAAGCCATATCAGAAGGTGAGGATGTTTTGAGGAAATTTTTGTCTGGCGCCCAATTTAGCTAGCAGACCATGGCGGACAACAATGGGGTAGGAGCATCAGTGACATGAAGCATAAGGAGGTAAAATTAGGGGTTTTCTTTGTTTATAAGGCTGGCAGTGTCCATTGCCTCAACGTATTGAGCAAGTTGATGCTCAACGAAAGTGATGAGAGTAGGCAAACAAGTGAACGACTTTATGCGCCAGTGGGCTTTGGGATAATTGGGGTCAAAAAGAGAAGTTTTTTCTGCATCGATGCAAGTGCAGCTCTCACCAAAAGCAAGCTCCTTAATTTCATACTTCGCATCTTCCTTAAAATCATGGGGAAAGTTTGGGATAAGAATACCCTCAACATGGGGCTCCATAGCCCCATAAAATTGCTGGCGAAGTAGGGTGTTAGCAGGGGCAGCTGCAGCCTCAACTGCCATTTTTTTGTTTAAAAATAGGAAAACCATTTTTGGGGCGAAAATGGATGGGACGTGAATTGGGAGGATTAATGAAAAACTCATCCAAAGCAAAATCCAGTTTTACATGGTACAGCCATTTGTCCTCATCAATCCATTCAAGAGCCAAGAATGGATTGTATTTGGCCAGCACTGGGCCAGCCACCAGAATTGGAGCAGTGGCAGAAGATGATTGGCCACGTGCTGTTTACCCCATGGCACCACAGCTGAAACTGGTTCAGCCATTGACTCAGTATTCTGTAATCTGATCAAATTTTTGATTCAAATTTTTAAACTTTTTGTTTTGATTGGCTGCCACTTTTGGAGCAGCACCAATTTGCACTGAGGTTGGGGGCAGGATTATTGAGCCCCATTTGCAAAATTTCGTCAAAACAGCTGTGGGCCTAACGCCTGAGGAATGAGTGGCAGAAGCGGTGGAATTGGAAACTGTGGGGCACTTGTGCTTTGAGAGGTCAAGCTCAAAGAACAAGGGGCAAATGGTGCAGCTGTTTTTGACGTGCGCCCAGAATGGGTGATCAAGGGAAGATCTGATCACAGTTCAGGGTTGAATCCAAAGATGGGTATTAAAATGAAATGGGTAGATCATCGCAAAGGCGTGAATTCCAGCCAGATGATCTGCTCCATTTGGAACCCATAAACTGCAAAATGGGGTCTGCGCCATAAATGGCTAAGCCCTCAGTGAGCTCGTGGTGGAGATATTTGGGGGAGAGATGGGACAACACAGCAGACTGGGCCACCAAAGTGGCCTCATCTGGGAGCTGGGTTTGAATGGCGTGAATGAGAACCTTTTAATAATGATTTGCAGCTTGGCTGCGCCGCTAAATCAGCTTCTGAATGGAAGCTGAGACCAAAGTACCCCTTAAAGGGGAAGAAGTCAATAAAGCTGGCGGGTTAAAAAACCACCGTGGCCATCTTAATGATGGCTGCACTCACATATGTGAAGAGATTCCCATATTTGACCTAGAGGATGAAATGAAAATTGCTCTGTGAGAGCACCAAAGGGCTCCAGAGCACCTACTGGGAGCTTGCAAGGTGGTGAGCCAAGTCCCAAGAGGGGACATAATTCCTGGTAGCATTGAAAGGGCTAGCAGAGCCAGCCAGGGGTGCACTTCACAGTGGCTGAAAGGTGCCAGATGATGGCTCACCACCACCTCAACCCGGGGCAGCAGGCGTCAATTGCATTGACATTGGTAAGTTTTGGTTTGTTTGAGCAGTCATTTTTTGTATTTTTCTGAAAAATCCAAAAATGGCTTTGATTTAGTTATTGAAGCAAAAGAGATATTAGAACCTTTTTGTGGGATGAGTGACTTGGTCATACATTTTAAGGATGGCCTCAATGGCATAATGTGGGCCTCATCCAAGAGCTTTGAATTTATAAAAACATTGATTGCTTTCACCTTCCTTTTAAAAATATAATTGAGTGTAATTCCAGTAGTTCTTATAGGCCAACGTGCTAAAAAATACCACTAGTTCCATCTCTTTGACAGCTAGTCCTGTTCACTGAAAAGAACTTAAGTACCAAAACGTTTGTGTGAGCGCCAAGGGAGTGAGATCAGATGGCGGTGGGAACTTCAATAACATTTATCAAAAATAGCAGTCTTATCTATTGTTTTTTATGAATTAATTGTCATTTGGTATAGGTGAGAGTTCTTAGACTCCTTGAAGGTCCCTCTCAGAGCTTAATTTCACCACAGCATCATCTGCAAAGGCTTGAATCCTGACTAGAAATTAATTGGAGTGGGTATTGCCCTGTACCTTTGATTCAGCTGCTGCCAACAGGATATTTGCTGCAAAGTAAATCAATACAAGGACATCTAATCGTCTTGATATAGCCCTGTCTGATTAAAATTATTTTCATTATTCTGCTAGTTATGAAAACCTTAGTTGTATGGACAGAGTACATATTTTTTGACCCAGGTGATAAAGGTCGCAGGGGTTTTGACAGCGCTACCACTTGCAGAAATAAAAAGGTCACCCAAATTTAGCCTTCTCCATGTCATAAAGCATAGTATACTCATTCTCAGAATCACGCGTGTCTTTCAGAAGGTTTTGAACCAAAAAATACTCTTCCAGATAGTAAGTTTATTGATTAATCTGGTCTAGGTAATATGAAGGTCCTTGGTGTGGCGCACATTAGGAAGTCAAAAAGGACTCTCATAAATAAACTTATAATCTACATTTATAGGTGAAATTGGGCACCAGTTCTAAAAATGTGTTGAGAAACTTTTTTGTACAAAAGCAAAATATTGGCTTTGTGTCCCCCTGGGACTTGACATTCAGATTGCAGGCAGTGATTAAATTTAATGGTAAGTTCTGGCACCTCACAGTTAAATATTGCATTCAACATTCCCAAGCGCATATTGTTGGGGATGGGTTTTTGCCTTTTGGCGCCCCTTTGAGTACACTTTACATCTTCAAATGTAATCTTGGCTTAAAATTTGGGTTTGTACGTAGCCAAGCACCCCTGGAGCGCCAGCTGAGAGGACAAGTAGGGATTCATTGCCCGTTTTGTTAGGTTTCAAGGGTGGAAGAGATTGTCATAAAACCACTTGACTTCACTTTAATTATGGTAGTCTCAATGGAAATAATGCAATCTGGTGTTTCTAACTTTTAAAACTTGTCCCAGACTTGACTTTCCAGATACTTGCCAATTTCTCATTGGCCATTGTCCCTAGCAGGCTTTGATGGCAGAAGGTTGCAAGAATCTGAAGTTCTGTGTCAAATTTTTCAAGAAGATCCTGATACTAACTGTGCAACCACTGGTTTTTGTGTTACCCGTCTTTAATATCTCAGCGCGCCTGCTTCAGAGTAGCCATGGCATCCTTTAGTTTTTTTAGTGGCAGTTCGCTTGTAGGTTTTGACTTGTTCATACCTGGAACTATCCCATATAAGAATATCCATTATTTTGATTAGCGGTCAAGGGGATCTATACCTTGATGCTGATCCAGGTGTGTGATAGCAAGATCAAACCCGTTTGTAGTAATTCAGCGCCATTCTGGGTCCCAAAGAGTAGAAAGAGAGATCTGCTATTCCCAGAGGCTTTTTGGATGTCCCAGATTAATGGAAGTATTTAATTTAATATAGGTTCTTTTACCATTTATTGTGACCTCACTGCTTAAAAAAATGGTTTAAGGTTCAAATAAGACCAGGACAAAATCTAGCTAGGAACTAATCACCATCTCATTTTTGTTATTTTAAACCCACATTGTAAGGCTTTTGGGGTCGTTGTCCTAATAATTTATCATAAGACACATCCCTAGTATCACAAGGTACTATTACATCTGATTAGCCATACTGGGTGGATGCCTGCAGGTTGGGAACATATCTATGCTTATGTTTGTCCAAAAGTTCAGGTCTCATACTATTATTGTCATGGCATTAGTTTGAAGTTCTAATAGGATTTGGCTTTATTGTCAGAAGTCGTATTGGGTGATGCGTATATTGCAACCACTTGGAGGCTTTTACTAGCATGCATGCCATGAGACATGGCCACAACATACTGCTGGCGTTTGATTCCACAAAGTAATTAGTTAGGTTCTCTTGTTCAATGTGATTATTGCGATGAGTTCTGTCCAAAGCGCTTGGCATTTAATTTGAAGGAACCACTGGTGATGCTTGGGGTCTCAGCTTGATTTGGGACCATTTGTCTTTGGCTATGGGCCTGAATCTCATAAAGGAAAATTACTGTAAGATGATTACTGGCTTTTAAATGGTCATTATCCTCATAGATGTTTATATTCTATCCATCCTCCTAGAATTTGTGGTCATAATGGTTTTTCTTGGATACCCAACCCACAGGTATGAGGTTTATCAAAGTTATGAAAAGAATCACAAATAAAAGCTGGTTAGATTAAGCAGAAGTTGCTGAAGCAGGGCAAAAGGTCATAGAAGAAAAGCAGGTGTGATTTATAGGAACCAGAAATTTTGTTGCTGGGCATGGTGTGCACTGAGTACACCATCCCATTCCAGTCTCTTTATCAATTGAGAGGAGATACAGCTTCAGCACAAATTTGGGCTGGTTTTTTGTAGAGGTTAGGTGATTGACATAATCAGCAGCAGGCCTCAGCTGACATTTGTATGTCTCTGAGAGCCAACTGAACTGTTTAGTTGGTCTCAGAATGAGCAGATTGGGTGACCTTTGCCCTTATTTCTGCCAAACTATTTACTTAACTTACCAATGGAGAGCTGCTCAGTGTCAGGTGCCAATTTCCTATTGCTTTCCTTCCAACTCTTCATGCATCTGTTGGACCTACCTTTTGCCATCTTACATTCTTCCTTTCAGACCATTCACCTGAGATGGGTTGGGTTTGAATAGACTCAGGGAAAATCTCCTTTTCCATCTTATATGACTCTATGTTATGATTTATAAAAGGCTTTTCATCAGCTTCTGGAACTTTTCTGTTTCACGTGCCCCTACTAAATGTGGGAAACGTCCAGCTCCTGCTGCTGGCGCTTTATATCCGCGACCTCCAAAGGTTGCGCAGAAGTCATTCCTTTGCTTTATGGCAGAGAAAGTCTTTTGAGCTGACCCTTTGTGCTCCCACCGATAAGATTATACTTATTTTCTTGGGCAATTTTTCCTTTTTATGATGGGACTGCGCCATCATGTGCTTTGTCTGGTATCAGAATCAGAAGATCTGTTTTTCATCCTCATCATAAATAAAATTACCCATTTGTGCATGGGATGAGAATAAATCGTGTAAAACAAATTTAGTTTTTTAATTTAAGGAGACATATGTACACGCCTACCACAGTATGAGGCAAAGGCATTTGACAATATAATCACTTCCAGCTTACTAAAAGTTGCATACCTGACTATATTACAATATCCTGTGTGAATCACATATTGAACCCATAAGCTGTCATGGGACATCATCTAGTAGAAGTACTATACATAATTCAATGTCTTATTAGCTTGAGGGTTGTTCTTTCAAAGATAGGTTTCATTGTACTTAATGCCCATCTATATCATTCACTTACAGAAAAATTTGTTGGGATTGAGATATTTAGTATACCTCTTTCTGGCACCTAGTGATGGTTGTAATTGCCGTCAGACAGAACTCTGTCTTGCTTCTGGTTTATTTTAAAAAATCAGATCTGACCAATCCTTTTCCTTGATCAATTGGAGGTGAATGCTGATTGCATCCCTGAGGAGGATTAAGGCGCCTGTCATTCAAAACCTACCACTAAAAACAAGCGGATAAATTCAATATGACTAATGGTACTATTCCTAGACTTCTACTCATTTTAAACAGCCACATAGCAATATGACTTGTTATTGGTACAGGGCTTGGGGCTTCTAGGGGGAGTTTTACACTTTGATATCCATTTTTATATCTCATCATGCTAAATCTGCGGCTCAATAAGGCATGTAATTGGTGCATGTAAATGCCACACTAAGGGATGTAGTAAGTATAACAGCGTCAAATTTTAAGGGTTTTCATACTAATTTTTTGGAAGGAGAGAAGCCAAACCAATACCCTCCTACAGAAATCTCTGAGCTGCACGTCAAGTTTAATTATGGTGACGCACCTCAAGCGTATTGGCACTCAAATGACATCATTCTCTTACAGTGACACTATTTTAAATGTCCTTTGTGAACAGGCGTACATCTTCAAAATGATAAACCTTTTTTTCCATATTAAGGCTTTGGCAAGAGTAAAACCTTCTGCGGCATAAGGGGTCACAAGAAAGGGCTCAGGGAATGACTTTTAACATTAGCAAATTTTAACAATCTGAATGCCCATTTGGAGCCAATCCCAAATGAGTTTTGGGGTCTTAACACCTTGCATTATCATTGTTGCCTGAGGCGAATCATGTTCTGGTCCAAGATTGGGCAGTTTTAGGGGGTGAACCCTGCCACATATTAGTCTGCTGCCTCATATAGAAAAGCTTGGTTTTTCTAGAGCATCTATTCTTCAAGCAAAGAAGGAGGGTTGCTCATGGTCTTGTGGTTGTTTTTAGTTAAAACTAAACCATCCTAGTCCCAAGATGTAGTCAATAATAGATACACGCGGAACCAGTACTTCATTCTGGTGGGGTAAAGCTGTTATCATTAGATAACAACTTCTAGTGACCACGCCCAGTATGGCCCCAAACAACCTCTTTTTTTCTTATTTAATCAACTTTTGGAAAATCAGATGTCATTTCTGGAGGATCTGCATATATGACCAGTGCAAGGCTTTGGTAGCCTTAAAAGCAGCTATGATCCATGGTAGTGCCTCTCTAGAAGAAAAGATGGTGTTATAGTATTTGAGTGCAACATCAGTAATATAGCGTGGCGCATTCAATCAAATGTGATTTCTGAATTGGGGAATTTTATGAAGTAAGGATTAAGTTCCATCAGTGAAAGATGTGATATCTTGACAAAGTTTGCCATTTTAGTGGGGATTTCAGCCATATTGAATCACATGGCATCATGGAGGTTAGTACCTGCATCCAGTAATGCCTTAAATTTTAATTATACTTAAGGTCCGTGTGGACTACTGACTCCACTGCTTGGTGGTCAACTGGAAGCTTTATACACTTGAGGGCTTCCTCAGTTCAGATGCGGTATAATAAAGAATATTGAAACACAATTTTGGTATTTGTGTCAATCCACCTCTTTGCTGCACCAGCAGGAACTTTCTCTTGTGCCATGTTGCTTCAGTCATAAAAAGTTATGGCTCTCTCAATTTATTGTGTTTCCATACATAAAAGAACTGCATAGTTTCAAGTGAATTATATTGTGGGTAGAGACGCCTCTACAGAGAGAATATCTAATGAATTGGCGTAGACTTCATGGAGCATTACAGAGTACAGCGCCACTTACCTCTTAAGTCATTTTGGCAGATTCAGTGTCATTTTTTAATATCTTTGTTTTTTTGCGCTGAATCTTTGTGATCTTCCAAATCTGACTTGAAACCAGATATGACTGTAACCACACTAAGATTTAAGCCATTCAGGTGATAATCAATTTAGTAGATTGATCACTGTCAGGGGCAATCACCAAAAAAAATGATATTTAATCAATTTTATATAAATTATGATTTTTTTTGTAAGTTCAGGCGGATTTACTAGCTTCTTACGGTTTTATTTGGTGGTGATTGTCCCCTTAATAGATGGGGCTCTCAAAATAGCTGGGGGAGGGGTTGTATAGTAATGAGGGCACTGGAGTGGGTATAAATTTCTTGGGGCCTTATCAGCTAATAGTTTGCCCATCTTTCCAAGGAATTTACAAGTCAAAGGGAATGCAGACTCCTCCTGAGAAGTAACCTACTGTCCAGGATGCAGCTGAAGCCATTGGTGGGTCATTGATGATAAATTTATCATATAAAAAACTTTAATCAAATCAATTTTTGGTTGTGGATGAGTCATCTAGGTGCACTTGGCCTTGTCATAAAATAGCTTTTTGGGTAACAGTGGGCTCTGCTGGTCGGCAGACCAACCAGTATGAAGACTGGCTGACCCTTGCCATTTTGCCTTAGGCGACAGGGCCAGCAGCGCTGGCTGACCCCATGCATGTCCCTCGTGCAATTTGAGGAACCCCTCGCCTAAACCCCAAACCATAAGAATAAATATAAACTTTTAATAATAGGGAGAGATAGAAAAAGGAGATGTTTGTTGAGATGGAAGTGTCAGGTATTTAAATGTATTAAGGACTACTGCGCCCATTTTTAACCTATCAGCTCATAGCTTGTTCTTCTATCCAACCACTCTATTTTCTCAATGTGCTTCTCTTTTCCCTGGTTTCGACCATCTTACCCCATCCTTCATGATGTCCAAATATTAGTTTCAGCTTCATCCTTGGCCTTCAGTCGGAAGTGGACTATATAATTGATAATAAAAGGAATATCAAATTGACTTTTGACTTAGTAATTATGCACCAAAAACGTCTTTGGTTGTGCAGGTAACTCAGGATCTCTAGACCCCTCACTGATAACACATTTCAACTTGTGATATTCAATTGTTTGTGGAATAGACTTAATCAGGCAACAGTCAATTGTTATATATGAGGCGCTAGAAACAACCTTGGGCACCTCAAAATTGGGATTATTAGTTTCCACCAACATTACTTAAAGATATAAATAAATCATCCTTGGCTAATAGTCACCGGTGATCTACACAGTGCATTCAAAAAGTTCTGGGACTAACGTTTTGAAGACACAACTTTACAAATAAATAAACTTTCTTTTATCATAATTTAAACGTACAACCTTTCCATCTCTATACATATTTATATTGCCAAAACAATTGTTAAAAGGTATGCACATAGTTCCTTTTTGTATAACCATGTTTGAACCAGCTGTCACATTCTTCTTAATTGTCTCTACTTTATCAAAAGGATGAAGCTTCAGTGCCACCTTCAGATTATAATTATCCACCCTATTCACCATATTTGGCTCTGTCTGACTCCTTTCTGTTCTATAATATGAAGGTGGCACTGAAGGTTCATCCTTTTGATAAAGTAGAGACAATTTAGAAGAATGTGACAGCTGGTTCAAACATGGTTATACAAAAAGGAACTATGTGCATACCTTTTAACAATTGTTTTAGCAATATAATTATTTATAGAGAGGGAAATGTTGTATGTTAAATTATGACAAAAGAAAGTTTACTTATTTTTAAAGTTGTGTCTTTAAAACGTTATTCCCAGAACTTTTTGAATGCACTGTGCATATAATTTGGGGCCTTCAATTGGCCCCACTCAATCCTAACATCCTAACTCAGTAGAATATGATCCAGCTCAACCCAATTGGAGAGAAACTCACCATGGATTCATTGAAATATATGAAATATAGTTAATAAGCTATTTTGCTGGTATTGACCTATATTATCCTAATATTTAAATATCATTGAAGGGATCCATCTGGTTAACTTTTTGGCAGGCCTCATCACTGACACTCTTACAACAAGGGTAAGGATACACCCCTAGCCAATAGACTACTCATATGGCATGTAATTTTCTAAAAAATACTAGTTACTGTGGGCCATCCGCTCTGTGAGCTAAGCTCTGCCTGGCGAAATTCCATATATAACTGGATCAGTGTAATTTGAGGGTATAGCTCTAGTAAGGGTATTAGGATTACAATAAAAAAATTCTTCTGGTGAAACTTTTTACTGGGTCGTTTTTTGATCAAAAAGTGATGTTAAGATGAAAAGAAAAGATGTTTAAAAAAAACTCTAAATTGAAAAACCTCCATACATTATAATAAAAAAATAAATAAGGGCAGAAAGAAGTGGCGGAAATGGTAATTTTGGCTAAGATAAAAATCTATTAGTGGATTCTGCTAGTGAAATAATTGTTAACCAATCCTGATCAGTGATCGCCATTGTTAACTATGGTTCTAACATAGGCAGGCTTGTAGGGAATAGGAGCTTGAGTCTCCTATTATCCTCGTTGCATTGGATTGGCAACCTGGTGCCAAGTTACAGATGTGAGGCTTTGTAACAACTAAGGACAAAGCATGCGAACTTCAAAGCCGCCCAAGCTGATCAGTAAATAATCTGGCTAATCAAAGTACAAACACCTTGTGATAGGGCGCTCATGGCTTAAATTCTTGGCCACAATAATCAAGTATACACCCCATCAACCACATTGCTATAAATAGTCATGGAGATGGATTGGCTGATTGACAAGTTTCTTTTTCAAAAAAAAATATCTTGGGAAAGATGCAGATCTGGGGAATGCATGCCAGATAGGAGAAACCACATTGATGCCTATTTTCTTAATATAGAGCACTTCAATTAATAGTGGACAATATATGCATCAAATTTGGTGTGCATCAGACAATCCTTTTAAGGTGTTAAAACTCTGGAGGAATCAGTGAGATATGCCGAGGCTTTTTGTGCAAGTTCAAGCCCACTGAGCAATGGACAGATTATATGGAGCTTGTCAGCCCATGAGACAACCATAAAGATTATATCAAAATAAGATGCAATTGCTTCAGCCACAATAATCTTATTTAAAACTATAAAACAGCAGATTCCTTCTGGTCTGCTCACTTCTTTCAGTTAACAATCCTTGTTGGTACTAAGGGAGGTCTGAAGGTAGGTCCTTCAAAGTTTGCTGAGGTGGACAGGTGAGTGTAGGACTTAACCTTAACAACAGGTTCAGAGGTCCTATTAGTTAATAATTAGAGGAATTAACCACACTGGTTCAGAGGTACCAAAAATAAGAGTGAGCTTTACAGAGAGCCTAATTAAAGGTAGAAGTGTAAAAGTTATTTTATTGAGTAAATCATTTGCACCTTAAATAGTGCTAGTAAAATAAGGGATAAAATAAGGGATATAAGGAATTATCAGCGCAAGCCCTGTTGGAACTGGGAATAGATTAGGAAATATTATCCTAAATCTTTTAGAGGATAAAGAGAAGTAGGTAACAGATAAAGTACTCGTAAGATAAGGTGGAGTTTGAGATAAGATAACATTGAAATAAGAAATTCATTCCCTCCAGGGTAGAATATTAGTTGTTATAGAGTTTATCAGCCAGGATTATCAATTAGTGGAGCAGTTAGATAACTTATCACAAGATCATCCAATATTAATTGATTTTGGACGATGCTAATTAGATCGAAGTTAATAATGATTTTAGGCTTTAGACCCAAAAAAGCATCGATTAGTAGTATAATAATAGTAAATATAGGTTGATATTGCCTAAAATAAGTAACAAGTTTGAAGCCACAAGTTGAGGCTTCATTTAAACTGTTGAGAATCCCAACAATCCTCCTACTTTATAATCTTCTCATCTTGCTTATATGTTAGCAACCTTGGTTGATACTGACCCTTTTGCTTAGGCTATTCATTTGCCATATTCTCAATTGGTTCTGCTGGAGTCTTCATTCATTAAATTCATGATCACTTAGCTCAAGTTGATTTACCAATTATTTGTCATGCATTGACATCTCCTAATTGCCTTATTTGAAAGCAATCCAGTAACCATCCATTCTAACCTAATATCACCTCATCCTAAGGCACTCAAATAATCATACTTCAGAACCATAATTAACAGATTCTACCCATCTGGCCATAATGACTTAGGGCTTATCATCCAGTCATATCAGAATCATGATATTAATTCCCCTTGACTGGATGATAAGGCTCTTTTTCTTATATGCTCTGAGGAACTTCACATGCACTTAGTTGATATTCCAACCGCTAGTGGGGTCCTTGATAGTATATGCGGATACCTATTTTTTTGATAACTTCAAATGGACCAATCCAGATACTGGCCTATTTGTTTTTCTGCCTAAGCCCATGTTGATAATGGAACAGAACCATGTCCCCATCTTTGAACTAGGCTAGCCTGCTACGCTGTAACTGATCATCAGCCTGATTCTTTATCTTTTTGGCTAAGCTGAATGACTACGCTTCAGTTTGCAATTTTGATTAGTGTGTCAGCTAGAGTTATCAAATAATGTTGTGGGTCCATTCTGCCAGTATCTTCTAAGCAGGTATAGAGCAGCGCCAGAAGAGCAGGGTGTCATCCATAAAGTAATTGAAAGGGGCTCTTCCCAGTGGTGGAATGATAGCTGATGTTATATACAAAGATGGCGGTGGACAGGAGGGAACTCCAGTCTGAAGTTCAATCCATTACCAATTTACAGAGTATGTTCACTAAAGTCCCATTCACTTTCTCAACCATCCTAATAGACTAAGGGTGGTATGAGGTTGTTAGAACCCCGTGGATGGCCATAAGCTCATACAGATTTAGAAGGATATGGGAAGTGAAGTTAGTTCTGATATTGGTAAGGAGAAACTGAAGGAAGCCATGTCACTGAATGACACATTCTATTATGAACTTGGCCATGGTGACCGTCCCCAAATCTCATATCGCCCTTTCTTCAACCCACCTGGTCAAGTGGTTGATGCCACCAGAATATACTTGAAACTGTTATCTCCCGTTGGCATAGGGTAAACGACATCAATGGAAGCCATATTACAAGCAAAGTGCAGTTTTACTAATTGGTACAAGGTCTTCTGATGGAATGGCTTTTCCATGTGGCACTAATGCAGCAGGAGATAGTTTCAAGCACATCAAAGTTCATGCTATCCAGTAATACTGAGGCCACAACAATTCCATTGTCTTGCACACTCCACATGTCTGACTGCCTTATGTGCACTCATAATGATACCAGGCCATGCTGAGGGTCACGGGAAGTTCACTTTAGAATCACCAATCTAGATGTACAACTCCCCATTCCGCTGGAATGTATTTGTTCACATTTCATTTTGCACCTTTATCACTTGTGGTGATTCATCATCATATTTGCCGCTGAGCATTTACTTATACATTACATCACTGAGATCTGCCATAACTGCAATTGTTGATGACCTCAATAAGCAGTCTGAATTTTGGTGTTTAGCTCCAGGTCAGTGGGGGATCACAAAGTCATAGCCTGCAGTTTAAGGGCTCATCAGGCTAGACGCCCTTCCAGCTCCTTTAGGTCTGCAACCAGCATAACGAAGCATGATCTGTTATAACTCAAACTTCACTCCATGCAAATACACCATAAATTGCTTATACACAAATATTACCTCTAAGCACTCATGCTCAGTCACAGTGTAATTACATTTGTGGCAATTTAGGCTTAAATTGCAGTACACCACTGGGTGCTCCTCCCCTTCCTCATCCTTTTGGGATAGGACCGCCCCAACGGTGGAAAGGGACGCATCCGTCTAGATAATGAACTTCTTATCAAAAGTAGGGTAGCGCAGCACTGGAGCACTGATTATCGCCGTTTGAAGTGTATTGAAGGATCATTGACGGCATTCCATCCATTTAAACGTGGCATCCTTCTTCAATAACTCAAACAGCATGCCTCCAATACAACTGAAATTTGGTATAAAGCGGCGTTAGTAGCCAACCATCCCCTAATAAAAACCTGTATATAGGGCTTAAAGTGTGGCGTAGTCAACTTCCAGATAGCCTCCACCTTGGCTGGTTGGGGCCTCAGCCCAGTCACATCCACCACAAACCCAAAATACTCCAGTTGGTCCTTATAAATTGGCATTTATGGGGCTTGATTTTAATGTTAGCCTCTGAAAATCAGTGAAAGACCTCCTCCAGGTGGGTAAGATGCTTGGAGTACGTTTGTGAAAGACATTAATATCATAGAGGGACGTAAGGATGCATGACAGTTTTAGGTCGCCAAGATTGGTGTCCATGGCAAGCTAAAGCGTAGCTGGGGCATTACATAGCCATTGAGGCATACAGGTCAGTTGAGAAAATCATTTGACGTGATAATGGCGCATTTTTCATGTTCTGCTGCAGGCAACTCTACTTACCAGTAACCAGATATCAATTCCATCGCTGTAAAGTAAGGAGCTCCTCCCAACTGATCCAAGGCATCGTCAATTTGTGACAAGGGGTATGAATCCTTTTTGGTAATGCTGTTTAGCTTCTGATAGTCTATTACTACCCAGTTGGTGCCATCCTTCTTTTTAACAATCAGAACAGGTGAAGCCCACAGACTTTTTGATGTTTTGATCACCCCTTGTTTGAGAAGCTTTTTTATCTCCTTAGTTACCACTTCCTCGGCTGCCCTAGACAGGCGGATTGACAAAGACCTTATGGGGGATAATCTCCAGTGTCTAATAAATGGGCCACTCCCTGCGCACACCCTAAATCATGGTCATTGATGGCAAAAAATCTCCTTATATTTTTCAAATAAAGATATCACCTGATCCCTCTGGTCTTCCAATAACCTGACTAAGTTTTTTCATGTACCACCGCCATCACGCTGAGCTGTGGTTCAAAGGGTAGATCAAATTCATCCAGCAACTCAAACTCTTGAGCCTGTAGGACCTCCTCTACTGGTTCAAGTGTAAAAACGCCACTATTTGGCGTCAAAGGATTTGCATTGGTTTGTGCTATAGATTCTCTATCAAAACCTTGATCTCCCCATGGCCTGTAAGTATTATGCCTGGAGTAACGTGGGGCTTAAGCTGCGATTGCTGATAAGGACCAACAACTCCCCCATAGAGTCCATCTGACACTTCTACCACCAATTTGGTGTTCAATAATACTTGGTGACAGGAGGGGATGGACATTGACCCAA
Source organism: Massospora cicadina (assembly GCA_022478985.1). Taxonomy (NCBI): domain Eukaryota; kingdom Fungi; phylum Entomophthoromycota; class Entomophthoromycetes; order Entomophthorales; family Entomophthoraceae; genus Massospora; species Massospora cicadina. Next base: position 15,148 of record JAKSZP010015023.1, read on the forward strand.
CTGATCTGAGTTTCAGCCCTTGAAATTATTATATCTGGTGGGGATGGGCCTGGTTTTTTTTCCCTTTAATCTATGTAGCAAATCAGAATCACCCCATCACTGTACGTCAGGTTGATATAACTCATGTGCATTAGATCCTTTGGTACTCCTCTGGAGATGAATTAAATTGGGAATTGCTGCCCCAAAAAATTCAAAGTCTCAGTCATCATGTTAACAACAGCCTCGAGGTGTTGCATAAAAAGTGGTTCAGATTAGCAGGTCATAATTATTGTTTAGTAACATTATTGCTGGGGCTACAATGACAATGGACCCAAACCGCAAACATAACGAGCTGTAAGCTCCCTCAAAGACCGTGCTTTCTATTCCGGTGGTCCCATACACCATTTGGTGTTCTACATCAGGCTTTGACGTCAACTTTGCCATGAACAGAAAATAAACTATGTTAACTGGAGCGCCCATATCAATTATAGCGGGGACTCAGGTTTTACTATGAGAATGTCACAGTATGTACACTCAGTAAGATAAATTCTGATTGTTCATAACGTGGACATTTAACGGATCTCATTTTCAAAGGAAGCTCGTAATACTCCCCCAGACTTTAGGGTATTCATTAACAATAGTATCCACAGGTAGAGCGGCATTTACCCCTTTTAATAGAGACGCTTTGAAGGATGGATCTGGCTCATCTGTATAAATTTGGCCAAACATCTGACAGTCATAAGGCTTCAGTTGCTCCTGGGTCCTTCTTCCGCCATGTCCTTGGTTTGAGCTCATGTCAAAGCATTCACCCCTCCAACTGGCTGCTGATATAGGAATGTGTCATCATATTGAGGAACTTCCACTGAGTGTACGTGAATAAATTCAGGTGGTACGTTTGAGGTTGTAATAGCGGAGGTAGAGAGTCCCATCTCTACTCTTCTCCAACTACCCCTGATTGAACTAGTCCTGCGGTAGATAATTGACCTGAAGTTTGGAGAAACCTGATGCTAGGTGCCCAGGGTGACTGCATTAAAAAAATTGACCCCATAGGGCCTTCATCCTCGATTGTTTTAAGATGGCCCACACTGAAAGTTGGACTGGGGTCACTCAATGTAATTAGGCCCAGCCCAAGAGTTAAACTGCTGATTATAACTCAGCTGAAGACAAGGCGTGTAGTAATAAGAAGGCCTGGGATTACTAGGCAGAATCTGATCAGGGCAAGATAATTTCCCCAAATAAGAAAGTCAAGCAGCAGATGCTTATGTTTTCGCTCTGTATTGGGTAGAGGAAAGGTAGTGGACTGATAGCACAAAATTTGAACGATTTTAAGAAAGGGTACGTCTTACTTTAAATATGGAGCCATGACATTATAAAGGTCATGATATGGATTCACTGCGGAGGTCATTGCTATGCATATGTCATATTTGGCTAAAGCCCTGCCCCAATTAACACGTGGGCTTTTGTCACAAAATGATCATCAAACGTGGTGAGGGTTTTCATTACGCTTAAATGCAATTGACAAGAACTCTTCCTTCCACTACAACATCTTTGAAGCTCCTCTGAACAACTTCAGCACTTTATCCTTCACTTCTTGGTAAGAATGGAACTGTTTGGTAGATAGCAAGTAGCTTTGTATGCACTTCCAACATCTAAGATGGATATAAATAATTTCGCTTTATGCTGATATGAAGCTCCTTCTACTGCAAACTCACATCAATTAAAGCTCCACGAATGTTTCCAATGCAATCAAACTAAGGTAGCTTATCAGTACAAACCTCCTTAAAAAAGATCATCCTGCCTTTTGAGCACAGCGTCCAAGGCAAGTTTAATTTCCACATAATCAGTTGGCCTATTGTGCCAGAAGGATTCCCCACCAGTGCAGGCCCGATGTGACATAAATGACGCCAGATTTGTTTTTATATTTATATTTTTAATGTTGATAAATGGGCTTTGTTGAATTTGGGTGTCTGCTTCAGAGGGTTGTTTTTTCTTCAAGAAGGGATGTGGTTTCAAGCATCTATTGTGTGAGGACAATAGACAGGGTGGTAAATTTAAAATTTATAATATAGCATCTTGGTAATACTCCAATTGTATACCCTGTCATTTCACTTGGATGATGGCATGCCGCTCTGATCCTACTGATCCCAAGTGAAAATTGACTAATACAAAAATGAAGTGCTAACGCAAAAAGTTTATAAGATAAATTATAAACTCATCCAGTAGAGGAAAAATATTTTTTAGTGTCAACTTAAGGATTATTTATAGAGTTCAATGTTCACCACATCTTACCCATGACGTCTTATTTTCAGTGGCACTTGGCCATGTAAAAAGTTTGTAAGAACGTCTACAGATACTTCAACTCAGGGCATCCTGCTCAGCCTCAGGGTCAGAGTAAATACTGACATCATTCTTGAGATGGTGTTTCATATGCATCTTCGAAATAGCTAAACCAATGCACTTTCACATGCAATTGGCAGCACATACCAAGGTGATTTGTATCACTAATTAGTAATTAATTTGATTGAAAACTCAACTGACATTAAAAACTAATTTTTACATAGACCAACAAAGCCCACGTGCCTGAGTCATTAAGTTAAAACTTAATCTAAGTCCGACCTAACCAGAAAAGCCCTTGAGCCATGTCATCATAGTCAAATATAATTAAGTGAAATCGCTAGGCCGCGGATTCTAAGCTTTGCATAAGCTTAGAATATACCTGGTCCATAATCACTGATATCTAATATGATCCATAATAAGTTTTTAAACATGTTAACCATATGTCCCTATCAAATATCCGATGATTAGCTCCAGTCAATTACTCAACAGGCCCCCTGTAGTGAGCAACACTGTTATAACTTTAGTGGAATTCTTGAGATACGGCGTGGGGTTTTGCGCAGAGTCAAGCCCACTGAGCAACAGACTGACAATATGGAGATCGTTAGCCCATGAGACAACCATGAAGATTTAAAATAAGATATGAAGCAATTGCTTCAGCCACACTACTTTTATTTAATTATATAAAAACAGCAGATTCCTTCTTCTCTGCTCACTTTTTCTGGTTAACAATCCTCCTCCTTTCAACCTTCTCATCACACTTATATGTTAGTAACTTTGGTTGATAGCAACCTTTTTTCTTAGACCATTTATTCCAACATAGTCTCATTGGTTCTGGCAGAGTCTTAATTCAATAAATTCACGATACCTAGTTAGAGGTGGTTTATCAATTATTTGTTGTGTATTGACATCTCATAATAACCTTATTTAGAAGCAATCCAATAACCATCCATTCTAACCCAATATCGCCTCATCTTAAGGCGCTCAATTAATCATACTTCAGATTCGTGATTGGTGGATTCTACCCATTCCACCATAATGACATAGGGCTTATCGTCTAGTCATATCAGAATCATGACATAAGGATACCTCAGATCAAAGTGTTTGCCCATTCTCACCATTCAGTGTATAATATTTCAGATGGTAGAATGCTGTTTAGAAAAAATCAACCTTTTGTAAGACCCACGATTAACTCCTTGAGGATGTATTTGGTGTCTTGGCCATATTTAACCCAGTCATTGATTAATTGTGGTCTATTTGGTGATTTTGGCGGTGGTTTTGATGATGTGCACCAACAAAGATATTGGTAAGTTTTCTTATTAGTTTAAATTATCTTGTCAACAAACTTACTACCAATTAGTTAATGCTCCTTTCACATCATATTCATAGCCATTTCTATAGTTTAGGATTCAATATCTTGCTGCATCTGATCTTCATCCTGCATCACATGTGCAAAAAATCAACCCAACCTAACAGTTTGTTTACATAGCCGTCAATAATAAGGGCTTTCCCTCTAGGATGACAATCTTTGATTTAACCATCATCTATCACAATAAGGATCGCAATGAGATAGGTTATAGGACCCATTAGTTACAGGCCCAGTTAATTCCCATTTGAGATCTTAGCAGCGCTTGTGTGACTGCATCATCTAGCTAAAACGATTTGGCCCAGATTTTGTGGGCGCAAAACCTAAAAATAAGCAGCCACATTACTTGTTCGCTTTTTAGCTTGATTAAAGTGTCCAATTTAATTGGAGCCACTTTGTCTCTGAACCACAGGTTGGTCAGATGAGCAACTTGAATTTGTATTCCAGGAATAGTCTCATAGGCAGAATGTGGGCCACTTACTAGAGATTTGAGATTATGAAAACATTGATCGCTTGCACCTTTGTTTGAGGTTTTTTAAAGCATTATTTTAGTAGGTCATCTAAGATGTCATCCTGGAAAGCACTGCTTGCTTCATCGCTTTGTCATTAGTCCTGATTCTGTGGAAAGAAACTAAGTACCTAAAGCTTGCGTGAGCGCCAGGAGAGTGAGACCAAATGCTGAAAGGAAGTGAAGTTTCCCAATTATAAAGGCTACAGTCTATACTAATATTAACTTTTGCATTTGACTCCATTTCATAAAGGCAGAGTATCTTTAATTCCTTGATGGTCACTATCAGAGATAATATCTAATTCATTATGGTCCGCAAAGTCTTGCATCTCAACTGGCCATCAGTTGTAATGGGTAATTCTCTGTACTTTGCTTCTTCTCCTACCAACATAATATTCGCTGCAAAGTTAAAATAAATCTGGGACATAGTATTCACCTGATGGAGGCCATGTACAATTAGAATTGCTTCCATTAATCGTTAGCTATGATAAACTTAGTAGTAAGGCCTTAGTACGATGTATAAATTCAGGTTGGAGGTGGTGGGGATACTGATGGTACTCATCGCCGCTCACAGGATTCATCATGCTACCCAAATGTACACCTTCTCAGTGTCCAAATACATGAAAAAGAAATTCTTGTATTCATGCAAATCCTTTGAAAAAAATTTGTACCAAATGAATACTTTGCCACGTAGTCATCCTTCATGAACCCATTTTGTGCTTTATGGAGGGTTTTCAGTGCGGTGCACATCAGAAAGTTAAAAAGGGCTCTCATATAAAGCTTATAAACTGCATTAAAAGTGCCATCTTTTGGCAGTCCAAATGTTCCATTGAGGTCCTTTATGTACAAAAGCAATTCAGGTCTTTGGACCCCTGGGACTTAATACTTGCATTGCAGTCAGTTATTAAATAAATGGGTAAGTTCTGGTGTCACACATCTGTGTAAAAACTGACATTTCCACGCGCATGTTGTCAGGGCAGGTGCCCTACCTTTTGGCGCTTTTTTAAGCGCACGCTTAACTTCTGAAAAAATATCTTAAGTAAGACTTGCTTGTCCACGGCTAAGCACTCCTGGAGCACCAGATTATCCAGGGCGATTAGGAATTTGGTCACAATTTTGGAATGTTCAAAAGAGCAGAAGAGATTGCTATAGAACCGCTTGGCTTCACTTTTGATTACAAAGTGTTTGCTGTAAAAATTAAATCAGTGTTTCAACTTTTACTAATTTTTTTGGTCAAATATCCTTGAGACTTGCCAAGCTCCCTAATCATTGTGCCCAACAAACTTTGATGGCAGATGGTTGCTTTCAGCTGGCTTTTAGTATCCTTTTATCTAAGGTGAGCTTAGTATTGTTAGTCATCTTCTGATATTCGCACCACGAGTTTTTGATGTCCCAGAGCACATGCTTCGAGTATCCAGGTCATCCGTCAGCTTTTTCACAGTGGCAGTTTCCTTTTAGGCTTTTGTTTTTTTTATACTTTTCACTATACTGCATAAGCCTTTCCTTTGTTTTGGTCCAACTGAAAGGGTATCAATACCCAGATGCTGATCCTGGTGCGCAATGAAATGATAAAATTCGCTTGAAGTGGTTTGGCACCATTCTGTGTCCCCTAAGAATATAAAGAGCGTTCTGCCACTTCTGATGCATCAAAATGTTACCGAGATCGATGGCAACCTGAACAGTCATAAAATTAATCTCCACATTGTTTGAGACCGTGCTGTTTATAGTAAATGGTCTGAGGTCTGACGAGACCAATACATAATCTGGCTATTAACTTCTCAATGTTCATCGTTACTATTATACTCCACCTCATAAGGTTAATGGGGGTCATTATACCTCTTCATCTACTGTTAGACACATCCCCAAGGTCACCAGGTAAACTAGCATAACATTGGCCACTCTGGATGATGCCACAGGTCAGTAACGTATCCCTGGCCATTTTTATCCAACAGTTCAAGTCTCCAGTTATTACCATCATGGCCTCAGTTTACACTTCTGATAAGAATTACCAGTATTGTCAATTTTTTTGTGTTTTTGGTGCCGCATATACTGCAATTACTCAGATGGTTTTTTGGTATGCTTATCATGAGACATGGCCACAAGTAATACTTCTGGTGAATGACTTCTCCACAGATTCAAAAATTAATGTTTTTGTTTAACGTGATAAATCGCCACATGGTCCATAAATAGTGCTTGGCATCAAATCTGAAGGGACTATGAGTGATGCTTAGGATTTTGGTTTGAGTTTGGTACCATTTGTCTCTGGATATGGGCTTGAGTCTCAGTAAGTAAAAATAGGCACAATAATTTTAAGATTTTAAATGCTGCATTTTTTCAACCATCTTTGTATTCTAGCCATCCTCTTAGCATTTGCGGTTGCTATGATCATTCTTGGTTGCCAGACCCACGGGTATGAGATCTATCAAGGTATTAGATTGATTCACAAACCTTAATTGGTTTCTTAGAGGCAGAAGTTGCCAGAGTGGTTCGATAGACTGAAGTTTTGCGGCAAGTGCAGTTCATCAGAGCTGGGATATTGGTGCCAGGCATAGTACAATGCTTACTCTGTCACCATTCCAGTTTTTTATCAATTTAAAGGAAGTTGGCTTATTGGACTAAGTGAGGCTGTTGCTTTGGAGAGGGTGGGTGAATGACTGAAGTAGTTTTGTGCATTGACTGACTTTTTAAAATTTTTAACAGCCGCTGGAAGACCTTTAGATTTGGTTTAAAATGAGTTTAACAGTATTTTCTGCCATTGTTTCTTATGACTGATTTAGTTGAAATTCCGGTGGATAGTTGCTCAGCGGTGTGTGATGACTGGCCGGTGTATTTTTACTTACAACTCATCATAGGAGACTTTATTGGAACCACCTTTTGCCACTGTATCACATCCTTCTTGGTCAACATCGCCTGGATGGGATGTGATTGAGTAGACTCAGGGCACGTAACCTTGTTCATCTTATATGAGTCCAGTTTATAAATTTAGAAAAGGCTTGTTTTCAACCACTGAGCATTTTGTTTTTTCATGTTCTCACATCTCTTTATGGGCGAAGTCAAGTTCCTGCTGGCTTTTCATATCCGTGACTTCCATTAGGTTGTGCTGAAGCCAATACTTGGTTTTAGGAAAGAGGAAGAATTTGGAACTAACCTTTGTGATTTGCTGCCGGATCATTCTTGTATTCTCAGGGCAATTTTCCCCTATTGTAATAACACGGTGCCATCATGTGTCTCTTCTGGTAGCAAAAGGGAAAGAATTACTTGACATCTTCTTGTTCAACGCAATTTCCCCATTAGAGGCATGGAATTCAGATAGCCACTATAGAACAAGTTTATTATCTTCATCCATGGTGCTGGTTTGTCAAGGACCTACACATTATGAGGGCAAAGACACTTGGCAATATACTCACTGTCAACTAGCAAAAATCTGTGAACCTCACTTTATTAAGATAATTCAATATAGAGTGCTTTGTGAACACATTGTGTTCATGGTCTATTGGCATATTATAGAACTTTACCATTTTTCTGTCTGATTGCATAGCGTGTAGTTTCTTGCACATATAGGAATCCTTATGCTTTATGCGTATCTTCAAAAGCCAGCTAATGGTCAGTTTCTCTGGGTATTTATATATCATTATATAGCCTCGGTCTGGCACCAGTAATAGTGAAACTGCCACCAGACAGGACTATGTCCAGTTCTTGGTAGATTAATGAACAAATGTGACTACGCTTACTCCTCAACCAGTTGAAGTTGGATGTGGATTGCATCCTTAATTAGGGTTTTGCCACCTGACGTTTTAACTTACCACTAATGAACAAGCGCTTAAAGTCAATATGACTACAAGCGCCATTCCATGGCACTACTCATGTTGTGCAATCACCACACAATATTATTTAATTGGTACAAGCTATGGGGTTTCTGAGAGTATCTTTCCTTTAATATCCAGCTGATTGGTTCCTCAAAGATGAATCAATGGCTCAAGAAGGTCTTAACATGGTGCATGTGAACGCCATGCTTATGTATGGTGCAGGCCATAGCAGCGCCAATTGTAAGGACTTGACATCCTAATGCTTTGAAAATAGAGAAGCCAAACTGATACCAGCTTAACAAAATGTGAAAATCTAAGGTTCCGCTAATATTAGTCCCCATATATTAACTGCACAGGTTCTTTTATTATGTGCACTATCTGCTTTGATTGAAATCATATAGAGTTATAATTGATAATAGTATGGAGACTATTATCCGTAGCTTAGTATAAATACCAGGTTGGTAGGTGGTCCAACGCTAAACTCAGAATGCTCCACTTGATGCTGATTATTATGACAAATATGGACCTCCACTCTTCCGGAGGAGCTTAATCTAACTCCTAACTCTAGATTCAGAATTTCTCAGCCTTGGTTCTCATCACGCTGAGTCTGCAGAGATCTGATTCTCTTAAATATCTGTCCCTACTTTTTATCACACAAAAGAATCAACAATTAATGTATTAAAACAATATCAAACTGAATATGAATAGAACTACTTTATTGTCATAAAAATAGTGTTTTTAGAAAGGAATTCAGCTCTCAACTCCTCTGTTGGCGCCTCAGTAATGAAACAAATTATTGACTTTGAGATTCCCTTTAAGGTCTCTTCCAGTGATGAGCTTCTCCATCAGGTAAGGATTTCTTTGTCAGACATCAAAGAAACCTAAAATAGAAATAGCAAGAAAACGTATCCCTAACGTTCTGCTCAATCACAGCAAAACAACCTCATCTAGCTAGCGACCTGCTTATGTAATGAGATTCTTTACCCATTATGTCAGGTCACAAACCAACTGATTGATTTTCTAGTTGCAGATGGCATCAATCGCCTAAAAAATCCTAAATAACCCCCTATTGGTCAGTGATGGAACACAACTGATCCCAATTGGCACATCTGATAGTTAATCAATGATTAATTATCAGATGAATCGAGTCCATTGGCAACTCTGCCTGATAGATCATAGGCATTTGCATGGAATGATTCCAGTAGATTCAATCCTGGAGATTTACCCCAATATCCGCTGGAGTTATTAAATTGATATCAAGATCACCAACTATCAAAATCATTTGCTTGCGGGACTTATCCCCTAGCAGACTAGCTGATTCTTTAACCTTGGAAGCTGGAAATATGGGCAAAATCCCAACATAAGGCCTTTGGGATACATACCATTTGCAAATAATGTTGGAGCACCTTAAGTTTAAAGGCACTCCAGACACCAGTCTCTCACAGTGACACTGTTCCACTTGGCGTTATTAAACAGGTGTGCAGCTTCCACTGGTACATCTGCAGCGCTCAATTGAAGGTATTTGCAGAATTAAAACCTTCTGTGGCATAAGGGTTGCAAGTGAGGTCTCAGGGAATGACTGTTTATAGTCCCAAACTATTTCAACTTGGATGCCAATTTAGAGCCAATCCTGACTGAGTTCTGGGGTTATAACATCTCACATTACCATTGATTCCTGAAAAGAGACCTTTTGCTTAATCCAGGCGTGGGAAGTTTTGGGGTGACCCTGCTTCATCATAGTTTACTGCTTTGGTCAATGGGACATAATCTTGTTAGAGCATCCATTTTTCCAACAATAAAGAGTACCTGCTCAGGGACTCATGGATGTTTTAATTACATCAAACTAGCCCAGTCCCAGACTTGGTCAATACTGGTATTCATGCAGAGCCAGTACTTCATTTCAGTGGTAAAGCATTTGCACTCTAATTAGTAGTGACTTTTGGCGACCGCTCCTAGAAAACGCCCCATTCAACTGCACTTCTCCCTTATCCAACCAGCTTTTAGAAAGTATTGTGCCATTGCAGGAGGGATCCATGTGTACAGCCAGTATAAGGCTTAAATCGCCTATATCTATCCTGATCCATGGTAGCACCTCATCAGGAAAAAAGGTGTTATTATACCACTTGAGTGTTATCTTGGCGGTAATAACATTGTGCGCTCAATCATGTTCAATTGCCACATTAGGGGAACTTTTGATATAAGCATTATGTTTCATCCACAAAAGATGTAAGTTCTTGATATAGTTCGCCATTTCTAATGGGGATTCTTGCCTTAATAAACTCCATGGCATCATAGAGTTTATAGTTTATCAAACCATGCCTTGATTCTATAGGTTTAAGGTCCACGTGGACAGCTGCAACCACTTGGTGGTCAACTAGAAGCTTTATTCACTCAAGGGCTTCGCCAGTGCAAATGTGTGACAATTCAAAGAAAATCAAACTTTATCAGGATTTGCTTGTCAATCCACTGTTTTGCTTCTCCAGAGGAGAACTTTCTCAGATGCCATTTGGCTACTGTATTGGGGGTTAATGGCTTTCACAATTCATTGTGTTGCCATAGCATAATGGAAAAGCAGTGTTCCTATTTTAATACATTGTGGGGTGAGACATCTCTATAGGCCAGCATATCTTTCTGAACTGGTGTATATTTTTCAGGAGTGGTATGGAGTACGTTGCTACTTGCCTTCTGGGTTGTTTTAGCAGCTTTGGTATATGAATGATTTTTTTAATTTTTTCACTGAATTTTAGTTGAAAATCTGATGTTTCTGAATCATATCAAAATATTACTTTAACTGCATTAGAATTTTGGCCCATCAAGGTGTTAATTGTTTGAGTTGATAAATCACTGTTGGGGGTATTTGCTGAAAATCTTTTTCAAAGTAAAAATTTTAATTAAATTTGAATATCTTTATTAAGTTGGGCTGGAAGATTCCCTGCTTGGGTGGAGAATTATTGAGGTCATCCCCTTGATAGATGGGGCTTCTGAAGTAGCTGGGGGAAACGGTTGTCCAGTATTGGGGACGCTAACTTGACAAGGGAATGTTGAGAACCCCGCCAGCCAGCGCCTAGGTCTCCTTTTTGAGGAATTCAAAGCTTCAGAGAATTCAGACTCCGTTAAAAGATAGCCACTTGTCACGTTTGCAGCTGAGAAGCCATTGGTGGATTTTGGGCCCTAAAACTTACATTTGAAAATATATGCATTGCATTGATTGCAAGGTTGTTGGCTAAGTCACTATAATGCACTTGGGTCACATTACTGACACTTTCACAACAAGGGTTGGCAGACACACTCCTGCTAGTTAGATTAACCCTATGAAAAGTAGATTTTACAAGAAAATAACTAGTTAATGTGGGCTATACAATCTATGAGCTATTCTCTGCTGGGCTATGGATTCCTTTTTGTAACTGGAGTGGTGGAAAGTCATGGGTACGGCTCTAATAAGTGCAGTAGCCTTGAACTAAAAAACATCTTCTGTTAAACCTTTTTTCTGTCACCTTTAAAATTTTAAAAATGTTATTTTAAGGTGCAAAAGAAAGATGATTGCAACAACTTCCAAAAATCTTGGGTAGACTCTGCCAGAATATTATCCAAAAGGGACTTGTAAAAAAATGATGTGGGAGATAGTTGTTAACCTTATGACTGTAAGGTTAAATAAACTTTTGCTAGTGAAATATTATTTGCCAATTTAACCATGTTTAAGGAATTTCCATATATTTATGTGATAATTTGCTATAGATATTGCTTGACTTATGTGAAAATTAGCATTATTCAAGTACTTAATATCTGAATTTAGTATTAATTTAGTTTTTTTCATACTCAGTTTTGGATATATTGCTAAACATATATACCCAATTACAAACTCTCTGACATATATTATCTGTAAAACTTGGAGCTATCAATATAATTTCATCTGTTATTGATTTTTGCAACAAATAATATCCAATAAGCAATGTCTCATCATTTGAGCTTATTGAAGTAGGTTTTCAAACTTGAAATTTGCTTATTCTAGAAAGCTTTATATTAGAGTTTTGAAAGCTATTTATATATTTCGCATTTTATTTTAAAAGTAATTAAGGCGGGTCAACCTTGTGATATATATCACACCAAAAAATTAGTCAGTGCAGCTTTTGAACCTGTGTTGAACAAAAAAAGCACAATATGGAAACAGGAATTGCCCTGCGAGGATAAGCACTCTTAGCGTTTTAATTAAAAAGTAGCTTCTTTTAATAAAAATTAGATAATAAAGGCTTGGTAAAATTTGGTTGGACATAAAGTTCATCAAAGGTGTCTTTCATTTTTTTATATCCTCAAATTTAATAAATTACCTCCTTCTCCTGATTTTATTATATATGGTCGTTTTAATACCTGATCACATCTTAAAAGAAACTAAAGAGCAACATATATATGATATGAGACATATCTCATTGAATATTTTGTTGAAGGCCTACTTTTTAAAAATATATTGGCTACTAAATTTATATCTTTTAAATATAATTTTTACTACTTTTTAGCCTCCTGTGCCACAGGTTTGCATTTGGTGAAATGAATAAAGTGACAAAAAAGCACATTTTCTTACTGGTATGCTTTTAATTTTCATATCTATAATATTAGAAGTGCTATCATTTTTACTGAGTTTGTAACTAGAGATGTTTACAAACGATGGTTATAAATATAAGTGATATGTTTTGTCCTCATTTTCAACCCCATTTGCAAGATTTAGAGTCTAAACTATTACCTTTTGGACTTACAAATGCCACTGAAACCATAAAGGGATGCTAGATAAAAATATGGATAACTTGAGTAATAAAAGGAAATGTATATAAAAATGTGTTTGTGTTCAATGCACAGCCAAAACTACTGCATGCAGAGCTTTAAAATTTTTAACATAGGTGGGCAGTAGATTAATGTGTGCATCTTAAAGCAGTTTGTTTTTTAATAAAATTATCACAAATTTCACTATGGTAAAAAGCTATAAAGCATGTGTATGCTTCATGGCTGAATATTGTTTAGTACTTACTGAAACATGCCATTTATCATCACGTTGTGTTATCATCATTGTGTTTTTCACTTTCCTTTAAAAGACAACTCAGTTGGTTAGATTACTTTAAATGAGTGGTTGGATCGTTATAAAAATGTGAGCAAGAGCAGGTAGATAGCTGATTAAAGAGATGGTTTTAAAATCTTTTAATTAGTTTTAAAATCAGGCAGCGTTTAGTTAAGTTAATTTAAGAAATCATCTTATATAATTCTTTTATGTAAGTATATCTGTTCTAAGTCTCTTCCCAAAGAAACCATTTTTTAAACTTGTTACAAATATGCTATTGAAAAGGGAAACAAAAGCGGACTGTTTTTAAAGCCTAATATTAAAATTTATATATAGAAATAAAAAGTATATATAATAATTGTAGTAATAAAAATTGGTGTATTATTTTAGTTAAGTTTTTTTGTACTAATTGGCTGATCTCATTGGTTCAACTGTTTTGATAAGCAGTTGGTGATTTGTTCTTATTAGGCTAAATGATTTTAATGATTATTAAGTATTTGTTTGATTCAATAATCTCAAAACGTTTCATTTATTAATTTTTAAATCTGGGTTAGGCTCATGAGTTCTGATTTGTTGCTTTGTAAATGGCCAAACTTGGAATTAAGAGTTGTTACCAGGATCAAGTACTTCTCATAGGTACCACGCATATTGGTTGACTGTGTGGTCATTTGTCTTTATTACAGTATTGATGTCAAAATAACAGATGTTCAGTTTTGCCACAAATACTGTGCTCTGATTGCAAGGAACTTTAATCCTCAGCATAACCTATACGCCTTAAAAGTTATAATTAAAAGTCAAAATGATGAAACAAGTTTCAAATATCATTCTAAGTGATTAATTTTAAAAATTTTGGTGCATTTTTAGCAGCTTTTTACAAAATTCTGTCCAAATTTTGTAAATATTGATAAAAATTTATTACGCTGTCATTCTGCATCACTGTCATGATATCTATCTAGAAAAATCATGATTCATCAGTGATATGATTTGTAAGATCATAATCCCACATCTTTAAATATCAGATTTTAGATTATTAAATAAATGTTATTGAATTAGAGCATCAGACTTTAGATTGCAGATTGACTATCAACAAAAAGATTGAAAAATTTTATCTTTATGTCATTCCTGCATTAGTTTTGAATTACAGATACTATCATTCATTTGATGCATTAGATATTGAAAAGTTGATTATTTACTATTTATTTGATTTAGAGAAAAATTGGTTCTGGTCAAGTGGTTGGTGATCTATTTGATTTTATACTCAAATTGATTTGGCCATGTGGTTGGTTTATTAATTTATCTGAAAGATCCAAAGATTTTGCTATTCAGTTTAATAGTTGTTGAGATAAGTCAATATGTTCAATTTCTTTCTTGACTTATTAACAGCCATCTTAAAATGTTGGATATCATTTGAGGTATCAGCTTTATTTTACATTTTCTAAATAAAATCTGAAAATATTTAAAACTATAAGGCTAGAGTCTGAAGTAATCCAATAATAATGATAAAACTAAAGTTAGGCTGTATTGAGATTATAAGAGTATGTATATAATGTTTGTTAACTTTTAATGGTTTTTATATAATAGTAGTTATATTAAGACCTAAATAGGATTATAAATGATATATTGTATACATGGATAAATTCAAGGTGTCTTTTGATATGTGATAAAATATTCAAATGGCCATTGGTTAGTTATCTGAAAGTCTTGAGGTTTTTAAGTTTATGGATGGTTTCAGATAGCACAAACTTTTAGGTTTCTATAACAGATCTAATGGTATAATCTAGTAAACTTACTGGTGCATTAATCATGGGTTTTGAATCTAATGAATAAACTAATAACCTAATAATATTTAGACTATGAAAATATGACCATAGAATCTATCTCTGAGTCAATAAGCTATTATCTGATAAGTTAGGTTTATTAGACTGATATCTACAAAACTAAATTTGAGACTTTTAAATCTGAAGTAGTATTAATATTTTTCATCTTTGAGGTCTCTTCTAAGTGAATATAAAAATTATATTCTTCTAAGGTTTTATATGAAAAGTTGATTGTTTTTTGATGAAGTAGTTTTAAAAAGCAATTAGATTCATCTTTAAAGGTCCTTATCTGTTAAGCTTTATCAGTCATCTGATAAAACTTTTATTATCATCTTTTGTTTGCTCTTTTTATTTAAAAATTCTAGGTCCTGCCATCTAAGATTCAAGATATTAATTAAGAGAACATCTAGTAATAAATAAATCTAGATATATCACTATAAAAACACAACAAAATCAATATATCTATACTAGCATTATAATGTGATATCACATAAATTATAAAATCAAAAATTATAAAGTTTTTACCATAAATAAAGAATCAGATTCACAACTAGTCCATAGTATATATAAATAGGCATAATTAATCAAGGTTTTCTTAGACAAAAATAGCTAGAAATTTGCAATTTGGTATGTAGTTTATGAACAAAAAAAGTCAATATAAAAAGCTGGTTATATTTTTTTAGTACTAGATGGTCCGGAAGCTGGTTATATTTATTTTTTGTAATATGTGATCAGTAATTTAAACTTTACTAATAGAAAATCTATATAAGGTTAATTCTAACTTTGAAATTATATTAGTTATATCCAAATAAAAATATTTCTATATATTTGATATTTATTTTCATTTAACTGAGGCAAGCTGACTGGGGATAGACATTACCAAAAATGAAACTCTAAAACTAAACCAACCAAAAGACATGAACTGACCGCCCTTCTTGAGCAGCGAGACACAAAAAAAAGAAATGAGAAAAAACCTACCAGGTGGCACAGCAGCAAGCCGCTTATCCCACCATGGCGGAGGTGGATGGGGAATCAGGCGGATCATTATCAGGCTCAGCATTGTAGAGGTGGATCAATGCTGAGAGCAAGGGGGTTGGGGCATCCACAGGATGAGGGTCAAGGTGAAGCAGATAATTGTTGAGATTGACAATTTGGCCTGGATCAAAGCCTCTATGAGTTCAGCAACATGATGTTCAGCCTGGATGCAGGCGTTGGGAAGTTGTTCTAATTTTGCAATATTGGCTCTGGTAATATGTGTGGATGAGGAGAAATCTGCCAGTTCAGCAACATGTTTAACAGCGGTGGTGGCAGTCTCATAGAGGCGTATTAGTTCCTCTTTTGCAATAGTAGGGAGATTGGGTGAAACAAGGGGGAAAACCCTTTTTTTAACTTTTGCAACAGATTTTGTCACGTTTCTGCAAAAACAGCGATTTTTGGGTAAGGCCACCAAAGCCTTAGCAAGCTGGTGGTCGTTTTATAAAGGGGAGCATTGGTTATGGGGACATATTAGTTGTTGGGGATGGGGCATCAAAGTCTGAATTTAGATAAGGTACTAAATCAATTGGATAACCTGGTGGTAGAACAATTTCACCAGATTCAGTCACTCCATCCAATAAGTTCAAGGGATTTTGATTGACTCAGGAAGATTCAGTGGTAGGTGTCTGTGGTTGGGTAGGTTTTGGTTCAGGAGATTTATTTATGAGCAAGGGTCCAAACCTGCTCCTGATTGGTTGACCTGGGTGTAGATTGGCTGGCTTAGATTTGGTTGCTCAATTAAGTTGCTGATTCATTGAGAGCTCAACCTGGGGGGTGGGGCAGCCAAAAGACCCACTTAAACGTTGTTGGTGTGGCCTCCTGGATGGAGTTGGCCATCTTTGCAGGGTTTGAATTGTATCAACATGTTTTTTTTCATGGTCTAACTCATGGCAGAGAGGACAAAATGTGCGACTATTGTCAATGCGAGCCCAAGAGAAATGGGTAGGTTCAGATGGTATATAGGCACGCAGTGGGATGTGCTGGGCCATGTTCAGCTGGTGGGGGGTAATGGTGTCCATTGCCCAAGGTGTCAAGAGGCGTTCAGCACTACTTGGGGCTATGAATTGGAGCATATAAGGTTTTTGCCATAAGTGGACAGCCCCAACATCAACTCCTCATAAAAGTTTGAGGGGAAAATTGTGAGGGGAAGTTTGCAAAGGTCACCTTAAGTGTGTTAATATCTGGGTGATGTGTTTGGGTGGTGGTAATGGTGGTGTTTTTATATATTAATGGCGTAGCTGCTGCAGAAGCTGCCTCCACTTTGGTGGGAAAGCCTTTGTCAAAATAGCCCTTATAAGGGCGAAAGTCTATAAATTCTGCCGCTGCAAAGGTGGCAGTTGCCAGCTCAATTATCACTTTGTTGGCATATGGGAAGAGATGTCTATATTTGACTTGGAGGCAAAAGCAGATAGTGGATTGAGGTAGGACTAAGGGATGAGGCAGGTGAGTGGAATTGTGTGAGGTGGAGTGCTAAGTCCCTTGGAGGGACATATCAGATTGGAAGTAATTGGTGGACTGGAAGAGCCAGTCCACATGCATTTGCCTGATGTGTGGTAAATGCTAATCGGTGGAGCCCCGCTGCCCCACACTGGGGCAGCAGTTGTTGGATCCAAGGACATAAATTGGGTAATTGATGTGGTGAGGTGGTGGTGGAAAATCAAACTCAGTCTTGAATTTAATTGGTCTCAAAGTTTTTATAAGGGGAAAGATCAACCTCTTTATTTGATATTTAGTATGTATATGTAACTAAATTTTTTAGGTCTCAAGTTTGTAAGATGTTTTATAATACAAATTTATCAACAAAATTTGTAGAGATTATATTTTATATATATAAATCATATAAAAATTATCTCTCTCATAATAAATTACCTATGTATTCAAAGCCTTATATGTATGTTCCATTTTGATGGTTATGTTCTTAGGTAGGTAAAGGTTTTATAATTCATAATTTAACAAAAAATTGCAAAATTCTGTAAATCTATATCAATATATTCATAAATATATCTCAGTTTTATACAAATATCTCTTAAACATAACAGCTAGAAATTAATTTTGGCATAAAGGTTTAATTCATTTTTTTAGTTTTTTTGTTTTTTATTTAACTGAGGCATGCTGACCAGGGGACGGACATTACCAAAGCTTGAAGAGCTAAAAAATTAATGAACAGACCTACCCAAACAGAGTGTTTAACCGCCTAAAAGGAGCAGGTAAAACACAACTGAACGAGAATACAATCAACCAGGTGGACAGTGACAAGTCACTCATCCCACCTTGGCAGAAGGGAAAGGGGGATTGGGTGGCTTACTCTCAGAATTAAATTTCATACCTATGGCAAGTGTGCGGGCTAAGGCGGAGAGCAATGGTGTGGGGTGATCAGCGAGATGGGGAGTGAGTTGGCTGATGGCCAGATGGTTTTCAAACTTACCTATATCAAAAATTGCACCTAGGTATTTGGAAAGGCAGTCTTTCACATGAAGACAGATGGAAGGAAGCTGGGATAATAAAAGTGCAGTGGCACGGGTGGTTTTTGTCTTGACCTGCAAAGTGATAGCAACTTTTTTGATGGCGGCATTTGCTTGTCTGTGGAGTTTTAAGTTGTTACTTCTGACCTTCAAGGCAAAGGTCAGAGCAATACTGGGACAAGGGAGACCCTTGGCAAGTAAAACTACTGATGAATTGGTCATCTCCTGGATGTCAGTGTTATCTGGGATTTCAGCTGCAGCAACAGCAAGCTGGTGGTCAGAGTGGAACACAGTGGCATTCAGTCAGGGGCCATAAAAATGCTGAGGGATTTGAATGTGGTGTTGTACCTGTATAAATTCTTATATTTGGGTATTCAAGTCTTCAATTACATTGCCCATTTCATTGGTTTCATCCAATGAAGTCTATGAATTTAAGTTATATCTAAAATTGGGGTTGGTGAATTTAAGGGTTGTGGCTGTCAATTAAGGAATAAAGTGGAATCAAACTGTTATCCAAGCTATCTCCTGATTGGTTGAGGTGCATGTGGCATTAAACTAGGGAGGGGCCTGATTGGAAGCTGCAGGCGCTGCATTGGCTGCAGGTTTTGGGAGAGGGGGGAAGGATTGTAGCCCATGCCAGAAAGGCAGTGGAGTGTGTGGCGTATTGGGGTTTAGACGGAGGCAATGCAGTTCTGGAAGATGCAGCAAGATAGGGACATTAATGCTTTGAGTGATCCAACTTTAAGCAGAATGGCCAGATAATTCACCCACCTTAACACGGGCACAGAATGGGTGGTCAAAGGCAGAGGAAATTATAACATGAGGGGAATTGACAAAGCAATTTTGTAATTTGTGCTAATCATGGCAAGTGCCTGAGGCCCAGCAAGACGAGCAGCCCCATTGGGGACCAAAAACTAAAGGATAGGGTTGGAGCCATACACGGCCAGGCCTTCCATCAGATCCTGATGGAGCACTACAGGGGGAAGGTGAGTGGCAACCCCACAAAATGAACCACCATAGTGGTATTGGTGGGGAGATGGGTGTGCTTTGTGGGGATAGGGGTGCCCTGGAAAACCAGGGGAATAATGGCTGCAGTGGCAGCATCAGCTTCACAAGTGAAGCCTAGATTGAAATAACCCTTATAGGGGCGGAAATCTATAGACCTGACTGGCAGCATCACCACCTGGGCCAAGTCAATAATGGCTTTTTCTGCTATGAAAATAATTTCCCATATTTGACCCAAAGGCTAAAGTGCTGCTCGGATCAGGGGAGAATTAGTGGGCTGTGAGGCACTGCCTGGGCACATGGCAGGTGGATGGCGAGATAATTGGGTGGAATTAACTGGCCTGATGTATTATTGGGACTGGATGAGCCAGTCTGAACGCGTTTTCCCACTGGAAGGAAAACGCTGGTTGGAGTTTTGCTGCTGCCACATGGGAGCAGCCAGTGGAGAATCTGAGGTCATTGGGGAGCAAACAGGTGAGGTCAGCATAGGCTAGTTAGGTTTTCTACTTTCTTTTAATTAAAATTGCTCAAAAGTTACTCTGAGAAGAAAGAAGGTGTAATTATTTTTGAGGCTTTTTATAAATAGTATGTTTTTCATCTATATAAAATCAGGTTGATTTTTCTTTAATATATTTATTTTATAAAACAGTTTAAATATAAGAAGTTATATAGATAAATAGAACCCAACAAAACTATACCCATAAAATATTCTATGTATATGCGGTTTGTGTTTAGGATTATGTAGTAGGTAAGAGATTTTTAAAATCAGTTATAGCTAAAATTAAAAATACAAAAAAATATAATTTAATTTATATAAGCTCATTCTCATCTTATAGCTCAAAACACTAAGTTTTGAACTTTGAATTTTTAATAGAGCCTCTAAATACATAAACGACTACTAAGAAACTATCTGGAGAAGTGGTAGCATAGCGGGGTGGTTCCTGCTCCATTCTGGGCCAGGTTTTGATTGAAGTAGGTTTGAAACAAGCACAGGCTAAAAAAATATCTGCGTGGTATATTTGTCCAAGGTCAATCTGCCCCGTTTACTTTTTTTACTAAGAAACTATCTATAAAATGTTTACTTTTTATATTTAACATATGGTTTATTAAGTAGTAAATGTCTATTATAAAACAACTTAAATTGTGGAAATCATATTATAAAGACTATTTTTCCCAGACCAAAAAAAGCAACCTTTTGTATTTATATGCCTCCTGAGTGTTAGCCTCAAGTAGGTATGTCTTTTGATACTTCAATTCTAACAAAAATATAATAAACTTTAGATCAATATAAAAGCTAACTTTTTCATATCTCCTATCACATAAGCTAGTAATCTGAAATTTTATAGAATGGTTACTAGATATAGGCACCTAATAAGAAGTTATATAGTAAACTAGAAGAAGTTTCTATCTAAAGCTATGTGGTAAGTTTTTATTGATAATCGTTCAGCTAGCAGTTTTGATGTTATTATATTAATTTACTTTGTTTAATAGGTTTGATAAGCAAAGGTGGTTATCCTAAAAGGGTACATCCAGCTATCACTCTTCTTGGGTTTAGTTCAAACAAAATTAAAAAGTTATGCTGGCTTAAACAAAACATTATTTCCTCCCTCCCTTTTTTTATGTTTTTTATAAATGGAATAAAGATTAGACTGAAAATAAAAATGAAGAAATTTTGGTTTCCTATTAGTGTGAAAACTGTTACAACTCCTGGTGCAGGTTTATTTTTGTAACAGGTTTAATTCTATGCAGAATAAAATAAAACATTGTTTCTTCCCATCCCCTCTAACATTATTTTATTTTAAGAAGGTTTCAATGATATAGATAATAAAATAAAGGAATATAAGGATGTTGTTTAATAGGGTGGTTCATGCTACCATTAAAAGTAAATAAGGAAGGTTGCCCTTGGGACAAATATACCATGCCGAGTTTTTTTAAGCCAGTGCTGGTTTCAAACCTGTGTTTAATCAAAACCTGACCCAGAATGGAGCAGGAACCACCCCGCTATGCTACCAATCCTCTCCATGCTACCATTAAATCTTTGATAGAAAATGGTTCTTTAAGCAATTATGGTTAATTGATTAAATCAACATGTTTAATAGTTTTAGTTGAGTGGTGGGTGGTTATCTAGGATATAAAATCTTGACCAAGAGATTTTAATCTCTTGATAAATCATAAACGCCATAGCAAAGCGTGGGAATCTAAACCATCTATGCAATACATAAAAGGAAAATTTCTGATTCATCAAAGATATGCTTAATTAGATCCTATTTTAAATCATCTCAGCATTGGTTTTAGATCAATGATTAAATTTTACTAAATTGATGTGAGGAGAGTATCTATAACTCCCTGAAAAACCCACTACTAAAATCAAGGTGTATGCAACTAATGTGGTGACCACAACTTTAGTGCTTATGGAAAAAACTAAGGATAAACTTATAATAAAGTATACTTTTTAGGACAACAAAAACTAGCAAAGGATAGATAAATATAAAATTAAGGTCCTTTATTATTTAGGGAGATTACCAGCAGAGAGTTTATTTTGAGCAAGCCTAGTAAAGTAGAGAATCAAGAATTTGAGCCTTCATTAAAATTGTTTGGCTTGGAAATGAATCTAGCCAATAGAATGAGGCCCCAACTCAAAGTAGGTTTATATCCTAAGTAGCACAAACTCAATACTTGACATTAACTGAATATTCCCATTATTTGTGATACTAAATTTTGTAAATTAATCCAAGATGTGTTCAGAAATTATTTGTAACAAACCGTCATCATATAAATTATAAAGGTATTCTTTACTCCGTTGATTTAATGTCTGTGCCCACATCACGCAATTCTTAGGGGTAAGCTTGATCCTGTTTAGCCATATCCCAACTTTTATCCACATTAATTTAAGGTCAGTGAGGGCGGCCAACTTATCTCTCCTCTGCCTTAGTCCATCTCCTCCATATCCTTGCAATTCACTCCTACATTAATGTCATCTAACCATAAAAGTGGATGCAAAAGATATTATAGTGTGGATCAGTTATTGTTATAATGATTAGTGGAATCCTAGCTTATGCTAATTCTGCATCTGTTTCAGATTGCAAATCAAATTATTAAGAAAATCCATTAGAACTTGGCTAAAGATTTGGTTATGATTCATTTTTGTTTTAATACATCTAATTGGTTTCAATAATACAGATTGGTGGTTTTAGTTGATCCAATGGATTGAAATGGTTTTTGCCAAGTGGCTAGTGATTGTTAATTTAATATGTTTGATTTGTTTTGGCTATGCGTTTTTGGTTGATCTAAAAGATCTAATAAGTTTGCTATGCGGTTTGGTAGTTATTTAGATAAATTGATAAGTTTAATAATTCCTAAACTTATCATTAGCTATCTAACAATAAAAGGTTGTACTAATTTTATAAATCTATATGTTTTTATATAATCAGATGGTCATGTTGTTTAAAGCATGGGTGATATTACTATGATTCTGCTAAGTTTTTTAGTAATAATTAATTTAATAGGCTTAAAGATTTCCTAAACCTATGGGTAGTCATATACCAATATTCCTGGATCTCATTTAGGTTATTAGCTCAATCTGTGATTTAGTAAGAGAGCTCTGATAATACATAGAATTATAAGGTTAGTTTGTAGTAATTAATAATTATAGAAACTAAATTTAGTCAATGATTTTATATGAAATATAATTTATAAGATAAATTATAATGTTTTATATGATAGCAATAATATCAAGCCATTTGAATTTTTAAATGATAAGACTATGGTATATGGATAGTTTGAGGTTGGCTTTTGCCATGTGATAAAGTATTTGCATGGTCATTGGTTAGTTATCTCATACTCTAAAGGTTTTATTGTTTAAGAATGATTTCCAATTACAAAAACATTAATTTCTAGTTCAGACTCTATATCAACTTGATGAACATAATTGGTTCATCAGTACATACCTTTGGATCTAGATGATAAATAAAATGAAGATTTGAATTATTTATACCCAGAATTAAATATAGATTCTGTTTTAAGTCAACAAGCTAATTAACTAATAAAGTAGTCTATCAGATTTCAGTATATACTAAATTTAAAAGTGATACCTTTATATCTGAAATATCATTTGAATTGATTTAATCTTTATAACCTCATTTTTTGTGAATCTGATAGTCTAAGTTTATCCTTCTTATAACTTCCCTAAGGTTTAATATTAAAAACTAGAAATACTTTTTATAGTTCTAATCTCAAATGTTTTTTAGATTTTTCTGATAGTTTTTTTTCTTATAAAGCTTAAGTGCTCATCAGATAAGCCTTTTATAATAATTTTCTGATTGTTAAATTTAAAGATGTTGAACTTCAGACATTCCACCTAATAATTGCTCTAATAAAATATTATAAAACATATTAATAGTAAATCCATAAATGGTAATAACATAGCAAAGCACATGCAAATATAATGTCATTAGATAAATTTCCCTTAGGTTGAGGTCTATTAAACTGGTGTGATAATTATTCTAAATAATCAAATAATATATCTAAGTACATTTGAGTAATACTAATTAAGAATTTTAGAATAAGGTTTATAGATATTAGATCCATAGATTTAGGATAGATATAGTTTAAGATAATATTTATAGTCACTTCAACTAAAGGTTGAAAGAGAAAGTTTATAGGAAATATAAATATGGTAAAAAAATAAATTTCAGTTTAGTATAATCATAATTGACAAGTTTTAAAAGGGTCTGTACATATGGGTCTTAACTATAAAACTTCAAATTTTTGGATTACAGCTAAAATAGCTTTAGTTATAGTAAAAATGGATTATGGTCAATTAAGTTTGTTTGTAACTATTCTATAAACTTTACTTAACATAATTTGATATAAGTATTTTAATAGGGAGTTTTAGAAAAATAATTCAAATGCTGATAAAGATATAGTTTAATAAAAACTAAGTATGTTCAGTCATAAGTGACAGGTTAGAAAATGCCATAAATCAGCTTATAATTAAGAAGAATGACTTTTCAGTCTTGTTGAATCAATAACCAGTGAAGTGGTAGAAAGGTAAGAGCACTGAAAATCTATTGTTTAAAAAAAGAAAATCTTAAACTTTTTGTAAGAAAGTTATACAAAAAATCAATTACCTCTACAAGATGTTAGATTGATGTGATGGGGCACCCAAAATTTTTAGGCAACCTCCAAGGGCAGCAGATGTAAGGAAGATAAAAACACCTCAGGGATCTTCAGTTGCATGCCAATGGTTAAATAATAAGGTTGCTCAGCTTTGATAACACATAGGACATGTAAATTTGGTCAAAGGACTGTACAACATAGGGACTATCTCATTATGTTGACAAGTCAGCAGATAAAGAGGGTCCTAGATGATTTTAGATAACATAGTTGATCAAATACATATGTTGCTAAGCTGTTTATCAGATATAGAAATGTAGTTGAATTTTGACAGAGCCCACAAACAAAACCAGGTAATCAGAAATGGTAAAAGAAGGTTTATTTTGTGGAAAGGTAGATATTAAGTATACAAGCAGTAGTCCCTAGGAGATAATGTCATTTTTTAGAAATGTTGATGGGAAATAAGTATGCGTTGATGACAGTACAAGACATTTTAAACAAAAATTATTTGTTTTGAAGGTCTAAGCTCTTAAGATATATTAGAGAGATTGCTTCAGATTAAAAATTAATGATTTCTAACTTGCTAAATTGTAGAGTAATGAAAAAGATGCATTTGAACAGCTTATGTGTTTGATAGTGAGTTAAGTATAATCAATTGGGTATAATGAACTTGAACTACCCGTGGTAGATTGAATGAACTACAATATGAAAAGGTTGGTGTCATACAGGCCCTTTAGAATTTGGGACATCTGATTAAGCTTAATAATAAGTATAGGAAATGTAACAATTTACAGCCTGATACATCAGCTTAAAGCCATCAGAGATCAGAAAAGCAGTAACCACAAAATCTTGAGTTGGACTGGGGATTTATATAGTCTAAGATCCATGTCACAAATTCAGTAAAAAACATTATAATTTAAAAGATGGAAGTTGTAAAAATTTACTTATGGTTGTTATTGGCAAGCAACCCAGTAACATTTTTACTGCACAGGTTCAGTTTCCTTGTGCACTTTGTCACGTTGTATAAAATGAATTATTAATTGAGAAATAGTATGGATACTATTATCTGTACTTGATTATTAATTATATTTCAGCCCAACGCTCAGCCAGTATTCCTGATTAAATACTCATGATGTCATGCTCATAGGCATTTGTTCCCTTGCTCTTGTCCACACAATCTTTGCTGAGATACACCAGTGACACATCGATGAATCCCCCCCTTGGGTTGGGACCATCTAGTACTAAAAAAAGAGATACACCAGTGACAATCTCTTTTGGCCCAACACACAGTTGGCAGCTATGCCTGATTGTGGCTCCTTCTTCTCTAGATCCCCAAGTGGATCTTTACTCTTCTCTCTGAGAGTCTTCCAATTATTGCCCTCTGCAATAATATCCTTGAGACAGAACAACACAATAGAAGCTGATAGTTTTACTATATACCGAATGGATAATATTACTGTTCTCATAAATAATGTTTTTTATTATACTAAATCCTAGGGAATATATATAGTGGGGAATTTGGCTGTCTAACCCTCAGTTGACACCTCTTTGATGAACCGGCAGCTGTTGCCATTAAATCACCATTCCTCATCTCGGCAGTGATGGTCTTCCCCATCCTGGCTAGTATTCCATCATTGGACATCCTTGAGACCTCAAATGGAAAGAGTCAGAAACGTGTCCCTAACGTTTTACTCTCGATTCAAGTGAACCAACCATAATTGGCTAACGACCTGCTTAGTTAATGGTACTTATTACCCATTATGGCAGGTCACTCACCAACCAATTGATTCACTAGTTGCAGGTGGCATCACTTGCCTCACAACTTGCTACTCATTCCCAATCAGTTGGTGATGAAACCTGACCAATCCCAATTTGTACACCTGATAGTTAATCACTATCAGATGCCCCTATTTCATTGGCAACTCCACCCAATGAGATCTTAAGTATTTGTCCAGATTGATCCCTGATGGATATGACCAGGCGAATATCCTAAAATCCCCCAAACGTAGTTACTATGAAAATTACGCCAACTGATTTCCAATTCACTTCACCTTAGGGAATTTTCCCCTAGTAATACCAGGTAATCTAGCAGGCTGGAAATATGGGCAAAAATCCCAACACATCCCCCCTCTTGCCTAGATTTCCAGTGAGAAAAGGACTGGGGCATGAGAACACCGCTTTAGACACTTGGTCAAATACTTCATTGGTTCAAGCAGGGTATACCCATCAATACTCAACGCTGCTCAGGACGACCTTTGGCATATGACGTTCTATCTCTTCCTCCTCACTACCGCCTTCTCAGAGCGCGGTCCCCATGACCTGCTGTCATGCCAGGATGATCAATTTACTTGTGACAATATTAGTCCCAGGATCCAGTTTTCCACCCATCAGGGTATATGATCTTCTGTCATATTCAGGATTCTTGATCTGACGTCCTTGATTTCCTGATTTTCTCCTCATCCTAGACAAGAGACTCTTTCCTATGATGTTCATCTCATGGCTTAATTAAAAATATTTATTTCTATTTGCCCTTGTTATCTTTTTTTTTAGTACTAGATGGCCCTTGTTATCTTGCTCATAACCTCTTGGCTCAAGTCATTCCTAATTCTTCCCTTGGAGAGCTTGTTTCATTAATTTTGAGATTATTTTCTCTGAAATTAGAGCCTAATAGATTTTAGAGTGAATAATGTCAACTTCTATATAAGTCTGACATCTCAATTTCCCTTCCTCTATTCGCTTTCTCTCAGGGCTCAGCGTCCACTCAAAGAATGTGCTTTCATGTAGGTCTCGCCCTCGCTAGCATCCAATTGCATATTGATTTTGATGGGCTGTTTCTTCCTATCATGATCCGTCCTCCCTCCCCCAAGAGGTGACATAGGCGGAATCATCCCCATACCAAGAGCAATCAATAAAAATAAAAATTATAGAAATATATCGGCTTCTTTTTTTCCTATGCATTTAAATTTTTTTTCCAATATATTTATCAATTTTTTATCTTTATTCTTCTTTTTTCCCTATGGGACTTGACCTTGTTTTGGTTCAGCGGTCCATCTTTTTTATTTTTTTCCCCCAAACTGGGCCCTGGGTACTTAAACCTGCCAGTTTTCTATGGTTCAGAGGTCCTTTTTTCAGACTTAACCATCTATATTAGTTCAGAGGTCCTTTTTTCAGACTTGACCTAATCATCAGGACATGACTGACTTAATGGTTCATCAGTCCTTTGGGACTCTTTTGTTTTTTTCATCAATCCATCACTTTAGATACTTAGCGTGGACTCAATTCACAACTCTTCCATCCAAGAGATTCTTGATGGAATAAGCATCAGTCGCCATCTTGGTGATCACTTTGAATGGACCCATCTACAACACATCTAATTTGTTTCTTCTTCTGAAACCATGTTTATTGCAATAGGCAACTCTTTCCCCTATTCATTATTCTGCTAAGGCTGGTCAGTTCTTATTGTCCATCATTTCGCTCATATCCTTTTCTTTAAGGTTGTATCAAATGCTTGTGATTGTATATCAATCAGGATACTTGTAAGTAAGTTCAGGTTTTGCTCAGTACTCATCCCCAACATAGGTTCCACTACCAAATATAAAATTGGCGGCAACGCGGCCTTTCTTCCATATAACAATTTAAACGGCATCTTTCCTGTCGCTGTAAGATGACTAATATTGTAGGCGATTATCACTGAACTCAAGTACATTATCCACGCGGAAGTTCTTCCTGTGACCAGCTTCCTCAGCGTTGTGGTCAGCGTTCCATTAACCCATTCATACCAGTCCATTCATCTCCATCTGGTAAGGTACTGACATGATCCTTTGATACTCATTATCTCATTTAACCTCAGGATCACATGTGACGTGAAGTTGGTCCCATTATCACTAAGAAGAACCTGCGGACATCCATGTTGGTATACTACTTGATCCAGGATGAACCTCGCAGTACTGGTAGCATCTACTCTCGTTAGGGCCTTCATCTCAACCCATCTCATCAGATGGTAGATAGCAACTATAATGTACTTGACTCCCCCCATGCTCATTGTCAGCGGTCCTACAATGTCGATGGACACTGTGTGCCAGGCAATTCCAGGGCGGACCAGTTGGTATCCAGTTGTATTCTTATGTGGTTTGTGCAGCTGGCACTCCACGCAACAAGCTAGATAATCTGTGACATCATAGTTGATCGATTCCCAGTAATAGTACTGGAAAATATGGTTGGTTGTTTTTCACAGGCCTCCATGCCCATCAAACCTTATGAGCTGCTTGTACTATAGCTGCTCTTTCCGATGTATTTGGAAAAGTAACTGCTTCCCGTTGATTATCTTGAGTACTTGTCCATCCATAGTCTCAGTATTTTCCATCAATTTCTGAAGTGCACCTTGGATTTCTTGGGGCTTGTCCCCAATTTTTCCTTTGACCATTCTCTGGAATAGCTCATCCGCCTGCAGATATACCAACTGGACCGTTGGCAACCGCGATAAGCCATCTGCGTTCTGGTGAGAAGCCCCTGCTCAGTGGACAATCTCATAATTGTAAGCCTGGAGCTTAAGTGCCAATCCGGCCAATCGTCCTTCCTGCTCTCTCAAATTGTGCAGCCAATGCAGTGAAGAGTGGTCCAGTAATCACCTTTAAGTGCGTTCTGTGGACATACACCCAAAACTGCTTGCATGTGTGAATGACTGCAAGGCATTCACGCTCAGTCACAGTGTAGTTCCTCTTAGTGGCTGAGAGTGTCCAGCTCACATATGCCACCGGATGCTTATCCCCAAGTTCGTCTACTTGACTCAGTATGGCGCTGATCACCGTCAACAAAGCATCAGTTTAAATAATAAACTTCCAATCATAATTCAGATATTTCAGAATCAGTGAATATATCAAATACTGGAGTAACTCATTGAAGGAGTCCTAGGCCTCTTCATTCCATATGAATCCTTTTTTCAAATCCTTTAATAAATGGAATAATGGCTTGGCTGTTTGGGAGAAGTCCCAAATAAATCTTCTATAGTATCTGACCATCCCAATGAACACTTGGATGTCTTGAACACTCCTTGGTCCAGCCATACGTTCTATAGCTGCTATCTTTTGGGTTTGTAGCTGCGATTCACTGGAATTGATTATGAATCCCAGGTATTTCAACTCTTTCTTAAAGAAGTGGAACTTCCTTGTCTTGATCTTCAAATTAGCCGTGAACATTCACTTAAATACTTCTTCCAAGTGGTGTAGCTGATCAGTAAATGTCCTACTGAACACGTTTATATTGTCCAGATATACCAGGATGCACAACAACTTCAAGTCGCTTAATATTGCATCCATGGCTATCTGAAACGTTGCAGGTGCATTGCATAGACCCTGGGGCATCCTCATAAGTTGGTATAGCCCCTGCGCGGTAATAATCACGCATTTTTCCTTGTCTTCCTTTGGCAAGTCAATATGCCAATATCTCAAGATCAAATCCATTGCGGAGAAATACTTTGCTGCTCCTAAATGTACTAGTGCATCGTTGATCCTTGGTAGGGGATATGAATCCTTCTTCATAATTTTGTTCAATCTTTGGTAGTCAATAACCACCCAGTTGGATCCATTCTTCTTCTTCATGATCAGAATCAGATTCGTCCAGGGACTTGACGATGGAACTAGAAGCCCATGCTTCACTAGTTTGCTGATTTCATCCACTACTACCACTTCAGCAGCTTTTGATTGTTGGATCAATCTCATCCTTATCAGTAAATTTTCCCTGGTGTCAACCTTGTGGATCACATCTCGTGCTCATCCCAACTCATGGTCATCCTGAGTGAACACTTCCCAATACTTCTCAGATAGTTTGAGCACCTCCTCTTGCTGGCCTTCTGACAGATCAGCGAGCTGCTCTTTATCAACTAATAGGTTGATGCTTTCAGTTATCCTGGCTGATAATCCCATTTCATTGAGAGACCCAAAATCGTGGAATCTTCTCAATTTGGCCATCAGGATCAGATGAACAAACACGATGATCTGATTCCTCTTGATATTCATTGGGCTTTCACTTAAATTTGTCATGAGAACTCAAATTTCTCCATGGCCTGACATTATTATCCCAGGAGCTACCCATGGCTCCACTCTGGACCTCTTTCAGGGGCTTCTGACCTCCCCATACAACAGCTCAGGAATCTCCAATGTCAACCCAGTGTTGACTATCATCTGCGATCCAGCTGGTATGGTCCTCTCATTCTTGATCCTCAGTGGAATTCCCCGGTTCTATAGGATTTCTACCAGCATTTTTCGTTGCTTTCTACCAACTAATTGGTATCAAATTGGGACAATTCCATCATTATATATCAGATTGATGAAATTGTTTCTCCAATTCAGCATAGCTTCACCATCCTTCTGATATACCCATGGTAACGCCTGATCCAATATGGTCACTATATTATCCTCAAAGTTACATTTAACTCTGTATTTCCATATAAACTCCATTGTGATCATAATGTCATAGTTTTGGTTCGCCAAAACTATTGGTGGCGCAGATACCACCAACGACCTGAATCATAGTGGCAGTGCACTATATGCTCCACAAGAAATGGTGGTGTTTGGCCCAGCTGTCCTGTATTCTTTTTTGTGTTCCAAGTCAGGCGAGATCTTCATCCTCTTTACCAGCTTGGTCAAGACAATATTGATGGGCGCTCCGCTGTTGACAATTGCCCTTACCCTCACTTGATTCACTTGTATGTCTATATATTTACACTTGGAGTATTGTAATATAGTGTTTACTGAGTGAATAGCGGCGTTATTAGCTGAATCTAGGGTGTGAATAATTTGCGCCAATAAATCAGGAAAGGAGCCCTTTATCATGCTGAGGTGGATATACAGATTAGCCTCATCTAAATGGACGTCAGATAACTCTTCAGGATTCTCAGCAGTTCGAATATTGTCCGCCAGTTGTTGGGCACAGACGGGCAACTTCCTTGATTATCTCGGGGTCTATTCTCTTCGCCCCATCTCTGGTCATGGCATTTACATCTATATTGACCACTTGATACAGCTGATCCTGATTGTTGTCTACAAAAAGATCGCTAACATCAATTTCTTCATACATGTATTGGGAGGAACAGTTTCTCTGCAGCTCTAGACTGTTCCCCATCTAGGCCGCAAGCCCTTTTCCTGAATCCCTGGTGGCTTCTGACTCCTTGGCCTGGACCACGTTAATATGATCCTTTGGCTTTTTACAGTTTATGGAGAAATGTTCTTTCCAGCCACACTGATAGCAGACCTTTTCTTTCTTGTTTAACCATCTGAATTCTTTGGGCTTATTTCCTGGCACAGTTTGATGGGTAGCCTCCTTAGCTCCTTCATTTCTCTTCATGGGATTCAGATTTCATACCGGATTGGATGAGAAGCTTATATTTGGGGCATCAAATGTCACTCCTAAAATCTTCAAGTTGTCTACCATTTGTGAGGTAGTTATTTCCATCGCAAACACAGAATACATCATTTGATGAAAATCCTGATAGGGCCAAAGGGCCGCTTGTAAGGCAATTCTAGCATCAAAGTCGTCCAATACTTTCGCTTTAGCCAGGATCTGTGACTCCTGGTAAAACTGATCCGCAAAGCTAGCAAGAGACTCATCTTTATGTAACTGGATTCCCATAATTTCCTGCTTGCGTTTCAACATACATGTCAGACTCCCAAAACTCCCTCATGATGGCTGCCTTTGCCTCAGCATACGACCAGCTGTCCCCCTCCAGGTGAGGTAACATTAAGTTTTGACAGTCAGTATCTAGGCAAATCATGACTGCCAACGCCTTTTGATGATCCCCATAGCCATTCATAATCATGTCGAACAGTCAGAAAACGCTGGGCCATTATCCCAATGGAACGTTGGCAATTTCAGCATTGCCCTAAATTCCTCCGTTTTATTTCTTGCAAATTCTCTCAGTTCAGCTACTCAGCTAACTTACGGAGTGACTTTGGGCATCATCTCTGAAATGGCAGAAAAAGTGGGTGGCATGTTCCTTGGGGTACTCATCTTCTCAAGTATTGTGTGAGACTTCTTTATTTGGTATCGCTTGCCATATTGGGCTCACAAACACATCTTTGAGCTTTAAGTTCCTCCACTTGTTTGATTAATCTTTCAATATCTGCACCAAAATTTTTAAAAAAACGCGATCCACTTCTTGCTCCATTTTTAAGTATAAGACCTCTTAAACGTGGTCCCTTTCTTTCTTCTTCAACGATTTTACTTTGCTGATTAACTCTTTCCTGAAGCTTGCTACATTCTCTATTCCTTCCTCTACCTTGGCGACTTGTTCTTCCAAGGCCGCAAACTTTCCATGGTCCACTGATTTTAAGGCACTCTGGTTTACAGTGGCTAACTTGGTCCACAATTTGCAATGCTCTTCTTTGTACGACATTCTTCTAGATTCTTTGCTCAACTATCCTTGTAGTGAGCACCAACTTGTAAAAATTTACTTATGGTTGTTATCAGCAAGCAACTTATTAAGCTTCTTACTGCACAGGTTCAGTTTCCTTGTACACTTCATTGCGTTGTATATTATGAATTATTAATTGATAATAGTATGGAGACTATTATCCATAGTTGAGTATGAATTATATTTCAGCCCAACACTCAGCCAGTATTCCTGACAGATACTCATTAAAAAATGCTTTTAGGGATCGTTCCCTTACTCTTGTCCACCTAATCTTCGCTGAGATACACCAGTGACAATTTCTTTCAGCCCAACATACAGTTGGCAGCTATAGCTGATTGTGGCTCTTTCTTCTCTAGATCCCCACTCAGATCTTTACTCTAATCTCTTAGAGTCTTACAATTACTTCCCTCTGCAATAATATCCTTGAGAAAGAACAACACAATAGAAGCTGATAGTTTAACTATATACCGACTGGATAATATTACTGTTCTCATAAATAATGTTTTTTATTAAGTAAATCCTGGGGAATATAGATAGTGAAAATTCAGCTGTCTAAACCTCAGTTGATACCTCTTCAATGAAACAGCAGCCAAGCCATTGAATCACCCATCCTCGTCTTGGCAGTAATGGTCTTCCTCATCCTGGCTAGGATTCCGTCATTGGACATCCTCAAGACCTCAAACAGAAAGAGTTGGAAAACGTGTCCCTAACGTTTTCCTCTCAATCCAAGCAAACCAACCATATTTGGCTAGTGACCTGATTAGGTAATAAGACTTATTACCCATTATAGCAGGTCACTCACCAACTGATTGATTTGCTAGTTGCAGGCGGCATCACTCGCCTCACAACTTGCTACTCATTCCCAATCAGTCAGTGATGAAACCTTGCTGATCCCAATTGGTATATCTGAAAAGTTAATCACTATCAGATGCCCCTATTTTGTCGGCAACTCTGCCTGATGAGATTTTAAGTATTTGTCTAGATTGATCCTCAACAGATATGACCAGGCGAATATTCTAAAATCCCCCAAATGTATTTGCTCCAAAACTTGGGCCAATCGATTTCCAATTCACTTCGCCTTAGGGAATTTTCCTCTAGTGATACCAGGTAATCTAGCAGGCTGGGAATATGGGAAAAAATCCCAACAGAGGTTCACTTAAAATTGATTAGGATCTTATATGATGACCAGAAAACTAAGGTGCATATGGGAGGAAACTTGCCTAGGGTCAGCCAAGATTCTGGATACACTATCAGATTAGCAAGAATATTGATCTGATATACAGTAAGGCATAACAGAAAAGTCTAACGTTATGCACTGACATGAATTCTGATGAACTTTGGCAAGTTAGGTACTTGAGATCAAGTTACATTTTAAAATGCAACTGCCATGATTAAAACTGGTGTTGAGGTGTGTTAGCAAGATTATGGTTCTTTATGATATCAGTTATCATGATGGACTAATTGAGCAATGCCAATTGACTTATCTAATTTAAGAGATTTTATTTTAGTTAATTTAACTAATTTAATGGATCACATAATATTGGGCATCCTTATAAACTAAACTCATATGTTCAACTTTTGTTAATTCAGATGATTCCAGTGGTTTTAGTTTAATTATATTGGGCAACATTGCCAACTGATTTACTCAATTTAACCTACTTCACCTTATGGTCTCAATCTCAGTTCAGCTTTTCAAAATGAGATTTTTTGTTGTCTGGTTGTTCTAAATCATAAGGTCAAATCGCCAATAGTTTTTAGGTATAATTTACTGATTTAGTTCTAAGTTGTTCTCCACATTTGATTGGGTCAAGCTATTTTGATGCAACAGTCATCTTTATTGGGGACAAACCCATTAGAATTTTATAATTGAATTTATTAAGATTTGCCAGCGGACGAAATTTTTCTTTTGCTTTAATATATAAATTTAAGCAAAATTTAGATTTTTCTTAAAAAAATACAAAAAAAAAGCTGCTCAATTGATTCAAAATAAACTAATATCAATGCCATTAAAGCCTGCTGCCCAGGCTTGAGGTGGTGGTGTTTGCCATCTAGTGTATTTTGGCTGCCTGTGAAGTGTGCCCAGGCTGGCTCTTCTAGCCCTCCTAACGCTACTGGGAGTTATGTCCCTCTATAGCTTGGCCCACCACCTTGCAAGCTCCCAGGCAGTGCTCTCATGGAGCAATTTTCATCTTGGCCTCCAGGTCAAATATGGGAATCTTTTCTCATATGCAAGTGCAGCCATCATCAAGTTGGCCATGTCAGACTTAAACCTGCTTGTTTCATTGACTTTCACCCCTTCAAGAGATATTGATTTAGGATTCAGATCTGAAGCTGACGCAACAGTGGCAGCTAAGCTGCCTTTAATTTATGAAAAAATGCCAATACTGACCATTCAAACGCTTCATCTGGATGAGGCCACTTTGGTGGTTCAGTTTTCTGGGTTACCCTCCTATCTATCCCCTGAGCGCCTCCATCACAAACTCACAAAGGGTTTAGCCACTTACAGCGCATACCCCATGCTGCAGTTCATGGTTCCCAAAGGGACAGATTGTTTGGCAGGGCCTCACATCTTTGTGACGATCTGCCCATTTTACTGCAATTCCCAACTTGTGATTCCCCCTTGCACCGTGATAAGATCCAATCCTGATCACCCATTATGGGCACACATTGAAAGTGGCTGCACGATTTTCCCCTTGTGCTTTGAACTTGATCATTTGAACTTCAATTGCTCAAAAGTTTCCACCCCCACCACTTCTGCCCTCCTCCCTCCAGCGTCAGGCTAGCGGCCACCTCGCCCAATTTTTTAAGTGCAGCTCAATCCTCTCACCCCCAACCTTAGGTGAGATCTGGTGCTGCTCCCAAAGTGGCGCCCAATCAAAAGTTTAACTTTTTCAATAATTTGACTGGATTACAGAATCTTGAGTTGATGGTGAGACAGTTTCAACTGAGCTGGTGTGGTCAACTCTTTGCAGCCAATCAGGTTCCACCATCACACCAACTCTGGCGGCTGGCCCAGCACTAGATGAGTTTAATTCATTCAAGTGTCTTGAATGGATCAATAAAAGTGAATGGCCATTTAACATTAAGCTGGATTTCACCTTGGAAAAATTTTTGTTAATCCTCCCAATTTGCACCCCCTCGATTTCATTCTAAAAATGGCTTCTCAAGTTATAATAGAAGTAAAATGGCAGTGGAGGCTGCAGCTGCTCCTGCCAGCACCTTTCTCTTCCAGCATCTCCATGGGGTGATAGAACCCCTTGTTGAGGGTATTCCCATCACAATTTCCCCTAATTTTGATGAAGATGCAAAATAAATAATTGAGGAGCTCGTTTTTGGAGCAATCCTCTCTTGCATTGATGTGGCAAAAACTTCTCTTTTCTACCCTAATTAACCCAAACCCGCCAGCGTATTAAGTTGTTTACTTGTGTGCTGTCTATCATCACTTTTGCTGATCATCAACTTGCTCAATATGATGAGGTGGTGGATACCGCCAGCCTCCTAAACAAAGAAACCTAAATTATACCTCCATTGCCACATGTCGCTGATGCTTCTACCTTAATGTTGTCCGCCATGGTCCACCAGCAAAAGCGTTTGTTAGACAAAAGTTTGCCAAATCTTCCTCGCCATCTGATATGGCTTCCTAGGCTGATAACTTAGAAGCTATATCTAAATTTTTTAATTATGATAACATCTTTGGCTGTCTCAATAGCAAATAAAGATGCGAGGATGTCCTCCCTTTTGGGATGGGCACCACTAGTGTTAAAATAGTTTTTCCAGCGGACAATGCCAAGAGATTTTCAATATTTGGTTATTGGCGTATGATGCAGAGGACCTTTATGAGGATATTTAGAGGTTCCATCAGGTGATGCCTATGACCGTTAAGGTTGTAGCATCAACAGTGTATTATATCTTGTCCTATTTTTGAAATCCAATATATACCCAGAAAATGTGAAAATTAGTCAACTGGGCTGACCATCTATTATAACTTCAATTTATTATCTAGATAAAATTCTCCTTTCACCTAACCTTATCTTTTTCAATGTAACTCACGCCTGTAGATTCAGAGAAGATGAATTGATCCTCAAATAATAGATGCTGGAGGAGCATCTAGGTAGTGGTTGGAGCTACCACTCCCCACCTTAAATTACAAGAAATCCATGTGTGAACTTACTGGTTAGCTAGCTGATTAAGAGGGACCTAAGTAGAATAACCCAAAGGATTAGGATCAATTGGGACAGAGCTAGAATTCTTAGCTAAAAGACCAGATGGGTGTTGGTGCACTCAGATTGAGAGTACCAGATGGGTTGAAAGTGTCAGATCTGGGCGAGAGGATGTTGTTAATTACATGAGAGTGAAGTTGTCAACTATTCTAAGATGGAGAGTTGCTGCTATGAACTATGTCTCAGAAAGGATACTTTTGACGGAAGAGGAGCAAGGTGTCAACAGTCTTATACTGCTGATCCTGGAACACTAGCCAAGTTTCAGAACCGTTTGTAAGTATATTTTTCCACATCTGGATTGTGAGGTCGACCCTTTGCAAAATTGAAGCATTGGTGGGAAGCAGCGGAGGCAAGAGGATGGATAATGACCAGCATGGCAGGTGCTGAAACATGTGCCACTCATAGGCACATATGCCCTAGGAACTCACAGTACAGCATAGCTCCAAAACCAATCAACTGAAATGACAAAGTGATGTTGCCTTTCAGGAAAATAGGCAAGGTGCTGCGGATAATAGGGAAGCATGGCAGGGTGAGCACATATTGTAGGGCACTGGAGAGGGTAAGCGTTATGGGTGCATGAAACCCAAATTAGGGAAAGATAGAAGGTGGGGCACAGAGGACATCCTGGTGGCATGCAGACATTGATCATAGTATTTTGGAAGGGAGTTAAATATAAGATCATAAAATTATTTAACTGGATAGAACCAAATACTTTGTACTAAAGCCATTAGGGATTGGTGAAGCCAAAAATGCAAAATCCTGAGTTGGACTAAGATGTTTTATCTCAAGCTCAAAAAAAGGCCGCGAATTACAGCTCAAAATCTGGTAGAAAATCAAGAGGGGGGTTCTCTTGAAATTTGGGGAATGCTTATATAATGAAGGTAATCAAAAAAATGATACATGGGGAAAAAGCTCAGGGTAGGTAAAAATCCAACTGCACTATAATTTCAACAAAACTATTAATTTGATAAAAAGTCTAGGTGTAAACAAAAGGTTCAAAATTATGCACTGACGGGAGTTTTGCCAAACTCTGGAAAATTAAGTACTTAAAGATGAGTTACATTTAAAATGTAAACTCCAAAACTTAGAAAATCTAGATTGTGACAGGCAATACAAGGTAACAAATTGTGATTTTATTGTTGGATTTAATAGACTCAGATTAGTATTCTTATGATCTAACCCATTGATTCTTATTCTTAAAAGAATATTCATATGTCAGATAGCCTGCTGGACCCAGATGGTTCCTCGTGGACTAGATTACCTCCCTACATTTTCCATATATCTATTCTAAAAAGGAGGTAGACGGATTAGACAATAGTTAGATTCCCTATGGGAAAGTCAGAAAACTTAATGCTAATTCACCACGTGAGCAAAAAGACTTTTCTGGGCTAAGGTGCTGTATAGAGGTTTAAAGTCAATCTTAGACATAAAAGGTACTTGGCACAATTTATATGGATGGGTTTGTCCTCAATGCTTGCAGTGAAGGAGTATGCGCATGTGAGTCTTTATCAAAAAATTATAAGTATATAAAAAAGTTGAATCTTAGTAAGGGTTTTTGGGTAACAAGCATTTATATAAGAATTATAAAAGTGTAAATAATATTTATAGTACTTTAAGTAAGACTTAAAAGAGAGTTTGAAGATATTGGACCCATAAACATATTATACAACTAATGGAAAAAATCTAAGATAATCAAAAGTGATAGATTCAAAAAGGTATAAAAATTAGTTGAGCCTTGATCATAAGTAATCAAGTATCTACCATTTAGATTAAAAGTGACAGGTTGGATAGGGATAATGTTTATAAAGGCATTTAATATAAAATTATAAAGTTTTAAATTATAGCTCTAGTTATTTTTTTGTAAAACAATTTGGTATTAGAGCTCTAATTTAAGAATCATAAAACTCTAAGTATCACTTATAGTTATTTTAGGTAGATAAAAGAGGGTTATAGCCTTTGTAGAAATGCCCATTTATACTATAATTAATATCATAAAAAAAGTATATAGTTATATGTAATAATGAAGAAAGGGATACAGATATAGATGTCTTAGCTACAAAAAAGCATTAGCTTTTTTTAAAATTACCTATATAGAACTTTAATATGTGTTTTGAAGAGTGCTCTATTGGGTATAGGAGCTACTAATATTTAAGCATGCATATTGTAAGGATACTTTTAGTTGTTTTTAATAAGCTCTGTGAAATAGGGGATATATTAAAAAATTGTTTATGTTTGATGATTAATTCAGAGAAGTATAAAAATTATTGGTGTATTCTATTTTTTAAGTATAAGCTTTAAAGTAAAGATAATATAAAATGTATTGAAATTAGTACATTTAAATCATGATATAGAGTTATTACATCAAAAATACTCTAAAGTATATAAATTCTTACTGCAAGCAAAGCTTCAGGTTAACAGTTAGTCTATTTTTTTAGTACTAGATGGTCCCAACCCAAGGGGGGGATTCATCGATGTAACAGTTAGTCTATTCCATATATGAAAAGTTCTCCTGATCATGAACATAATGATCAGCAGAATCTGAATTTTCCATCCTTTTTGCATTAAAATTCAGATCTTGATCAGATGCTACTAAATTAAAATAAAGGACTTTGGATTGCAGATCAGTTTTAACCAAATTATGGTGAAACCTAACTTTATTATAAAACTGTACAATTTTTGTATTGCAGATTGAATTTACAAATTTGATGCGTAGGACTGCATATTGCAGATCAGTTTCTAACAAAATAATTGGTGGAACTTAGCTTTATTCATTTTCATTAAATCCAAAATGTTGATAAGCTGTTATTCAGTCATTGCATTAGAACTTGGAGAAAGATTTGGCTACTAATCAATTGATTTTCCGGACTCAATTTGTTATGGTAAAGTGGTTGGTGGTTTTAGTTGATTAGATGGATTAAAAATGGGGTTGTCAAGTGGCTAGTAAATCTATCTAATATGTTCAGTTTTTGGCTGAGTAGTTGACTGGTTGATCTTATAGATTAAGTGATTATGCTATGCATAGTTTAAATTTTTAATTTTATTTGAGGTGGCCTGACCTGGGGATGATACTGCACTGATTAAGGGAAATCAAAGAAAATGGAAAAGAGGACAAAAACTGGAAAACCCCCTGTGCAGCATATGATAGCCATAAAACTCCATGGACCGCCTTACTATTTGCTATTTTGGTTTGTGGCACTGGTGCTCAACGCCAACACAGTCATAGTCATTCCCTACCTAAAGTTCTTGTACCAGAATCAAACTTGAGAGAAGCAGTGGTAGAGGTTCCATATTCTACCACTAGGGTATTCTTCCCTTTTGCTATGCATAGTGGCTATTTAGCTAAGTCAATAAGTTTAATTAATTTTTGCCTACCAAAAGCAACTACCAATATAAAAGTTATACTAAATTAATTAACTCATACTGTTATAAATAATCAGATAGTCATATCATTTAAATATAGATGATATTGCTTCTAGTTTTACTAAGATGGTTTGTAGTTAAATTACTTAATAGGTTTAAAAACTTACAAGCCTATTGATAGTCATCAATTAATATTTTGGATCTTAATTTAGGTATTATCTCAATTTGTGCTTCTTTTTTAGTACTAGAACAATTCAATTTGTGCTTCTTAATGAGATCAATAATTTATATAATATAAGCCAAAGTCAAGAGTAATCCATTAATTATAGAAAGCTTTATTTTAGCCATGTCATTATAAGAAAAGATTTAATTTATTTAGATATGTAATTGATTTTTATACTACAGTAACTATATTAAGCCCTATATGAGCTTGTAAATAATAAACTGGGCAAATGGATAAATTCAAGGTGGCTTTTGCCATATGAAAACTTATTTAA
>JAKSZP010015024.1:0-55970 GCA_022478985.1 Massospora cicadina
GGAATTCCTCCAACTCCATGGGTCTCATGCCACATACTCAAACCACCTCTCTTATTATGAACATTAGTGAGAAACTCACCATCACCACCATCAACACATGATAATACCATTCTTCCCCTCCTGGAGCCACCACCTCTCCTTGGGGCCTCCACAAAACTGACAAAAAAGTATTTGAGTTGTGTCTAATGTAATGGGCGGGTTTTTGCCAATACACAATGAACAAATTGGCAGTAAGA
The DNA here is from genome assembly GCA_022478985.1 of Massospora cicadina. Lineage (NCBI taxonomy): Eukaryota > Fungi > Entomophthoromycota > Entomophthoromycetes > Entomophthorales > Entomophthoraceae > Massospora > Massospora cicadina. The sequence goes on from JAKSZP010015024.1 coordinate 237, forward strand.
GCTAATTACTGACCATACTAGGGACAGGCCTGCAGAAGCCCATTCCCAAACCCAACTACCATGCCTCATCATTGCCACATATTCTCGTACCACTGTTCCCATGATGCTGCACAGCAACATCAGGGTCTGGGACCAGGAGAGGGCCAAGAACAACGCCAATGCCACACTGAGCTCACTGGATGAGCTCATAGTTATGATCTGATCCATTTTAATATTTTTAAATCAAATAATGTTTCTTTTAGCAAGTGAATTTCCCTTTATTTAATTTTCTTTTATCACATAGAAGATGCAACTGCCCTTTAGGGCTGCGACATCTCCCCTAATAAGTGCCCTGCCAGTATGTAATAAGCTTCTCCTTGGTTAAGTTTTTTTGAGAACCATCCAACACATCATTTGCAAAGATTTACCATCCCACCAGATCATCATCCATGCCATGCATAAGCCTGACGTCATACCACAGATGCAATTCAGGTTTTAGGATAGCGAATTTTCCTGATTCTGACCTTCCCAGATTCGATGCTTTCTGGATCAGGGCCACGTTTGTTCTGAACGCCACCCAATCCAAAGCAATGTATGGATCAGGTGCCTCCTGATCCGTTACACCACCATATTGACCTGAAACTAACTCTGCAAGGGGCAATCCCAACATACCTCCAACTTTTTGATAAAATGCCAGTAGATCAAACATCCTTCTATCCAAGGACTACAATTACACTATCATGAGTTGATTGATTGTATTTTTTATATGTCCCTTACTCCCCACAGGAACATAAGAAGATGTGGGAGTATACTCATCATCCTTACTCTACCCAAAAACTAGAGTTTATATATCAGTGCCTCACAAGGTCACATTATATAGTAGATAGGTCCAACGCCATTGTACACCTTTCTCCAGTTTGTGGCGGCCATAAAACTCTCATCCATAAGATGAGGGGTATTCCACATCCAAGGTTATCTGTAATAAAGTATTTCATCTGTTCCAGCTTTCTGCACCTAAGATACTCTTCCCTACCTGCAATCTGTTCATCATGAGGGTGCCTTCCCCAATTCTTCCACTGCTCAGAGCCCTGATAGTGGCCACAGCATTGTAGTCCATATATGACATCATTTAAAAAACTATCAACAAGGCTTCCCCACTAAGGCAGAAGCACTGATGCAGTTCCAGTGTCACCTAACTTGTAACTTCCAGTATTGGTTCTTTGGATTCATGCCTCATAAATGTGCCATCATATTCAGTCCTTGAGGACTATTTGGTTTCTGCAAGTTGACTTATATTCTCATGTATGCAATATTAGGACAACACTCTGAGACCTTCAAGTCTTGACCCATGTCTTATACCCCCTATCCTTGATTACAGGAAAGGTTTCAGATAGACTACTATCCTGTGGGTTCAGGGTTCCTGCATCTTTTACTTGTTTTTTAGCTTCTCTTCAGTCATGATAGCCCCTTGGTCTCTTACCTCAAATAAACAAAATGTTAGTTTTATATTTTAAATTAATATTCTAATATCATTTTATAAATAATATATAAACCACTTCACAATATTATGAATTTCATATAGGCTTTAGTTAGAATGTTGTTGAGATTTTTGCCCATATTCCCATCCTGCTAGATTACCAGAAATTGCTAGGGGATACTTCTCTAATGTGAGGTGAATTGAAAATCAGTTGACCCTGATTTTGGAGTAACTATGTTCAGGGATTTTAGGATATTCACCTGGGCAGATCCATCAGGGATCAATCCAGATGAATGCTTAAGATCTTGTTAGGCAGAGTTGCCAACAAAATAGGGGCATCTGATAGTGATTAACTATCAGATGTACCAATTGGGTTTGGTCAGGTTTCATCACCAACTGATTGGAAATATAATTAGTAAGTAGTGAGGTGAGTGATGCCACCTACAACTAGCAAATTAATCAGTTGGTTCATGACCTCTTTTAATAGGTAACAAGTCCCATTACCTAAGCAGGCCACTTGCCAAATATGGTTGGTTCACTTGGATCAAGAGGAAAATGTTAGGGACACATTTTCTGACTTTTTTCATTTTAGGTCTCAAGGATATTCAATGATAGAATCCTAGCCAGGATGGGGAAGACCATTGCTTCTGAGATGAGGATGGGTGATTCAAAAGCAACAGCTGCCATTTTATCAAAGAGGTGTCAAATGGGGGTTAGATAACTAAATCCCCACTATACATTCCCTAGAATTCACTTATAATAAAAAAGAAGTCTTTATCCAGTATATATTTTAAGAAGTAAACTTTATCAGCTTTTATTTGTTCTATTTTTTCTTAGGGATATTATTTCTGTGTACAGTAATTAGAAAACTATTTAAGGAAAAGAGTAAGAATCTGAGCAGTGATCTAGAGAAGAAGAGGAAACAAATCAGGGATTGCTGCCAACTGTGTATCAAACTGGAAAAACTGTCACCAAGGAATCTCAGAAAGATTGGGTTAGATGGTATGAGGGAACAAATCCCTATATTGAGATATATCTAGTATTTTGAGTGGAAATAATGGCCAAGTGTTGGCTGAGATCTAAGAATTCCATCCAACTACAGATAATAGTTGTCATACTATTATCAACTGATTATATCAATAACAATACAATGTGAACAAATTGCACAAAAACTGAACCTGTGTAAGTAATAAGTTTACAGGGGTTATTGGCTGATAGTAACCAGACCCATAAATCTTTACAAATGTATAAATACTCTGCTATATATTTTTGAGTTTTCTGAGAATATATTATCAAACTTTGGGAACCATTTTCTTAGTAATTTTTATACTAGATCAATTATTCCCAAAGTGGAAATACTGCAATGAGGGGTCTTTCAGCAAAATAAATTTGGGAACCATTGTATTATATGGTCCTAACCCAAGGAGGAATCAATGATATCTATTATATTGATAGTTTAACGTTGAAATGAATCTGCCATGAATTTTTAATGAATTTAATTTTTTATAGTAAAATATGATATTACATTCTACAAATAGGACTATGATTGATTTGATACAATTATTTGAGTCAGTAAACAAAAAAATTAAATTTAAAACAATTGCATAATTAAATACAAAAATAATGTATGTTTTAAGTCCACTTGCCAGGTTTTCACTACTTTTACTAACTACTGTTGGTATACACTCACTAAAAGGGAATAGATGATAGGTGTTAATCATGATAGGTCTTAGGATCTACTCAACATGACCTTTATCTTTCTAACCTTAGGCTAACCACCTTGTACTTTAACTGCTAGAGCTAATTTCAAACAGGTAATTCTACCCATCTCAGTAAAAATACAACTTACAACTAATATTTATTATGGTAACTTTTGAATTTATACAAAATTTCATGATCAGAGTCTCCTTTATATTACTTTAGTTTAATACTATTCTCATTTCTCTTCAATAGAGATCTCAAAAGAAAACTCTTTTAGTATGCACAATCATTTTAGATAAGGATATTAATAAATGAAAAAAATAAGATAAACTTACTAATTGATATCTCTACTAAGATATATATGTCGCCTACTTAAACCTAGACACATTTAGTCTATACTCTTTTCTGTAAATTCATATAATGATATATCATATTTGCAAGCAACAAAATCACCTGAACTATAGATATCCTAAAATAAACGTGAACTTGATTATAAATTTTAATGTTAGATCAATATATGCAGTGAATTCAGTTTTAATTAGACCTTATTGCTCGCATGGCAATCTTAGTCAGTGACAATTTAAGTTTCAGAAAAGCGTATTCTTTAAAAATTATAATAGAAATCTGCTAAAATAAAATTTTAACAAAAATACATATAAAAAGTTAATGCTTTCAAAATGGTTTTCTAGTGAGCACCTATGAATAAAAACAATAATTTTGCAAAATTCTTTAAAATTGAAGCATCAATAGTCTTTTGATATTGCCATCTAGTCAGGATGAGCTCATATCAATTAATTTTAAAGGTGATATACTTAGTAAACCATTTTGGTATTGCCAAGTTTAAACTGAACGTACGTGACTGGTTTTTGCTTCGAGCTTTATAGAAGCTTGCGCGTTATTGTGCAGTAAGGTGGCATGAGGTATGCAATAATTTATTTTTGCTGAAAGGTTTTGGGGTCCAACCTTTGCTAACATACTTGGCTCGAAAAGGGTGCTTGCAATACTTTATACCGACTTTGAAAAAGGAGGTTCTCAATTCGACCTGTATATATTTTTATGATCTAAAGTGGTTGAAGGTTTGTGCCTTTAATTCTATCGGTTACATTTGGTAGGCTGAAACGTGATAAAAGCAGTAAAGGAAATTTCAAATATTTTAGTTGGGTTAGACCTAGTAAGCTTATCGGTACCGCATTTGAGTGGGAAATAAGTTGTGATATAAAGCTAAAAATCTTGCTTTTGTTTTTGGGTTATTTCTTTAGCGCTGGGGGTTTAAGCAGTTTATTTACGTTTTTATCCATGAAATATTTTTAAAGCGGTTGCCCTTCGGCTGTATTAAACCTTGTGAAACTAGAATGGGGGCTAATGCGGTGGTGGCGGAATACCTTGGCTTGATCTCAAGCTACAGTCACGAGCTAGGGGCTCTCGCAACGGAGCTTCAAATTTCTTGATTTTTGTGACAGCCGGCCAACTGCCGCCTGAAGCGCCAGCGGATAAAGTGGTTGGGATCGGAGACTTTGTCGGGAGCACTCCCGCCCCGGAATTGATCCAACATCTCTTATCAAGGGTTTGCTTACTTCTCAGCACCAATGAAGATTTGCTATGGGTTGCGAGTGTGACGTTCCTTTTCCGGTACATTTCGAAACTAAGGATGGGGCAATTGGCTAGAGATAATGCTAGGCTGGTTGCATATATGATATTGGCTTCTATTCAAACAAAGGCGGCCGCTCAACTTCAACTGATGCTTGAAAGTGCCCACATTGCGCTTGCGACGATCCACTGCCTTTGGAAGGGACCTCCCGGACCCAACCTAAACGGCTTAGGGGCTCTAACTACGCTTGACATGATCCGGCTGGTAAGCTTATTCCGCTGACTTATGACAAGTTTCAAGAAGTGACTGAAGGCGGGAAGCTTCCAGTCCATTTTGTGCTTCACCCTCTGTATGCCGAGGTGAAACGAGCGCGCCAAGCCTTGAGTACCGTGCTTCTTTCTCCAGGTAAAAGTGGCGTGGAGTGCTGACATGTAGACGGTAATTACCCCACACTTGCCTTTGCCCTAAACCAAGCTGACGGGTGGCGGCTTCAAAAGATGCCTAGCTGGATAGAGATCGAACAGGAAGCGGTACGAGGTTGGCAAGCTTAATTGATTTGTAGGCTTGGGTTCGTAAAACGGGGTACGCGGGGGGCACTGCGGCTCAGCTTGATGATCTCATCCATTCGAATGCTTCACCCGAAGTCATTTCGCAGTTTGTTGAGGTTTCTGGTGAGTCGCTTTTAGCTAGTTTCGTTCGGAAAGTGGAGAGGGTGTGCCGCGACATTCAAAGGCGACAAGACTTTGTTACGCCAAGGGCTGGGCAGGAGATGGATGAATTGGCCGTTCCTTCGGACACCAGCTTCTTCGAAGCGCTCCAGGAGCTTGGGGAGCAACTCTACGTCCTGGTTAGTCAGCACCAACTTAAGTACGGCGAGGTCTTGGACGCCTTTTTGGAGCTGGTAGAGCCACCAGTGGGCAAGCCCCGATTGGAAAAAGACAATACTCTGCTATGGTTGATCCTTCAGCTCTTTCATCTTGACCAGCTCCGCCCTGAGATTGCCCACGACTTTAGTACTACCGAAACGCAGTTCCAGAAGTTGATTCGCATGTACAACCATACTCAGGCGGAATCGGTGGATGCCTACCATTTGCGCGATTTGGCTTTGCAGTGCGCCCTTATTCACCAACAAGAATCCATCCTTGACCGTGCCAGCCTCAAACCTCGCCATCCAAGGCTTGTGCCGGCTCTCAAATATTCCCACATCACACTCAAACTGCACAACGAATTCATCAAATCCCGCGAGCTGATTGGCCAGGTCACGTTGTTTGACCCAGCCACGCCCGGTGAGCTGGTTAAGCTAGGGGTGGTGAGCCAGATGCGCCAAGGCCAGTTTCCGCCCTCGCTGTTCGTCAATCTGATGCCGGCAAAGTCCGAGTATGACCTCGTGTTATTTGCCGATTGTACGTGTATCTTGGGTGGCACCATCAACTATCGCGTGATTGATCAGCTTCCGACCAGCTCAAAGCAGCAGCTGATGAACCTGATCTTCACCTTGGCTCTGAATCCTGATAAGCCCCCGCCCGCCTCCACCAAATCTTTACCCCCTCCCGCGTGTGTTCCCCCTGCCATGGTCGACACCATCTTTCGCCTCATTTACTCCGCGCCACACGCGTTGGAAGTTCAGATTGGCTTCTTACTTCACGCCTTCGAAGCAAACTCTGCCCCGTCGTCACCGGCACAGATGCGTTGGTACGCCACCATCCTGCAGCTCTTCAACTACCGCCTCCTTCGCCACTTCAGCAACCACCCTTCCCTGCAGCTGATGGCCTGTCTCCCGTTGCCCCAGCAGCACCCTCAGCTTCAGATTGAGGCGGAAGAGCTGACTGTCGTTATCATCAGCCTGGTCACATCGCTTGAACAACTGCAAGCCTTTGACTTGTCCCGCCCCGCGCTCCTCTTCAGCTGCTGTCGGCTGGCTCACATGCTCGTTCGTCGCATAGCCGCCATCATTTTACGTGATGGTGTCGGGCCTCATGGCGCAATGATAGCCAAACTCTTCTCCAAGCTTCCACCGCTACGCCTCGCTCCCTCTGCAAAGTTCCCGCTCGAAGTTGCTTCTTATTTCCGAGCCGAGACCCCTTCCGTCAGCCTCATCACGCTCGCTCAGGCACGCGACTTTGCTGCCGACCACCCCGAGCTGCACGAACCGCTCCTTCAAGGTGGGGTTGACTTCAATTCAGCCGCCTTTGTTGATCGGTATGCCTCCCCCGAGAGCCAAGCCTATTTTATGCCCATGATTTGGGGGGTGCTACATCAACGGGGAAAGCTGGACCCACCACTTGTCGGCTTGGTGCGCTCCGTTTTAGCTCGGCTGGGCCCAGCTAGCGACTACCAGCGCACCTGTCATCTACTTTTTGCCATCTTGGCCGAACCGAGCTTAGACTTGGCTACCTTAGGATTACGCCTCGACGAGTTGATTTTTACGCACCAACTGCTCGTTTTTTCTCACGTCCTATTTGCCCTCAGCTGTGATGGGCTGCTTGACTCCCCTCTCCGATTTGACGTCATCAAATACTTGCTGTTTGGCTCTCCGGGCTTCAAGGGCAGGTACGCGCTATGGGAGGACCTCGACATTGACAGGTGCTTCTGGAGAGAGGGTGAGTATTCCAAGAAGCATTGCCGCTACCTTACCGAGTTCCCGGAATTCAACCCGCACCTGCCCTCTTCCAACTTGCCCTGCATGCCCTCCTACTTTGGGAACACGGTCCTCCGCACCGTTTCCTCCCTAGAGCATGTTCTCGGCGCTTGGATCGATGCCACCCAATTTGAACTGCTCGAAACTTTCCTTACCCAGTATCCGCATCTGCTTAAACACCATCAGTTGCCGCTAACCACCGTCCTGAATATCTTGTATTTGCACTGGAACACGAGTGGGTTTACGTGCGCCTTGCGGCTAAAGCTCGTCCATCTCCTTGATTTGGCTCACGTGCCCTTTACAAAGGAATTTCAAACCTGCTTACCTACGGGAGAGTTGACCCTGACTTGTTCCCATTTTGAGCAATTGGTGGAGGGGTTAGCACGTGCCATTAGCCCAACATCAGCCGAGCCAAATACCTTGCTTCAAAGCCCTCAGCTCCCTGAGCGCCACTATCGGGAGTTTTCAAACCCCATCCGCCACATCCTTGCTGCTGCACTCGTCGAGCTCCTGTGCGTTTCTCATGAGGACTTCATGGCGGCTCTTGTGCCTTGCATTGGTGCCATTCCTCCTGAGAGAATGGCACCAAAATCTATTCATGCTATTGGCATTCTACTTGCACATTTGCCCTTTGACATTCTTACCCCCCTGGCCATGGAGATTTGGAATGCTGCCTCCCAAGCTGATTTGCAAGCTACCTTCCATTTTGATGCGATCGTCCGCCCCTTCTCCCTCCAAAACGCATTCTGCCTCAACACGCCCCTCAGCACTTTGGCCTCCATATTCCACAGTACCTTGCATTTCAGTGGCGCTGAGTCCCTCAAAGCCTTGCCACCAATTTTAGACCATCTGGGGGCGTGTGCGACCAACGCTTCCCAGTTCAATTTTATGCTTTCCCTGGTAGGGCCTTGCTTGTTTAGGATGGTTGGGATGGAGATTTTGGATGAAGTTATGCATGCTATTGCCAAGCATCTGATTCAGAAGCCGTTTGAGCCTCAAATACCTCTGATGCTGATGGATTTGGCGCATTACCACCATTTGTTGGTGGGCGGCAAAGAGCTGCTGCTTCTGCACCAGCTCCTCCTCGCTCAGGGTCGAAGGGATCCAGTTAATCCCCTAATAGCCCAATTGCTCAGGTTATTTGATGTTTTATAACTTCCACCCCTAAAAGCTTTATTTGTCACCTTACCTGCTATAGGCTCAAACCGAATGGTTGCGATTCGGTGTTACACTGCAAAATCGAACTGTTGATAAATGTCACTAGGATGAAAAGATCCAAGTGTGGGTTAAAGCCTTATTAACCATAAAGGAAGCAACTTGAATTTGGTTGTTTTTGATTATTTAATTAATCTCTGAATTGGGTTTTGCAATATATTTTTATTTGAGGTGAGTTGATCTTAGATGAACATACCATGCTGCAATTAAGGGTTCAAAAGGAAGGGAAAGTATGGTAAATTCCAACAAACCTCCACATGCAGCATTCTGATTCACTGTAAATTTTATTGGCTACAAATTCAGCTCAACCTCCACGCCTGGCTGGTGAGCTTGCAGACCTACTAATAACCACATGGCTTATACCAATGAACCTATTTTTGTTTACCAGCTTTAGCATTTTGAGACTCACTACAACTTTTGGCAATACTACTAATAGTCATATAGGTGCTTAGCCAAAATTTTACTCGCTTATAGTGATAACAAAAGGCTGATCAGATATCACAAAGGTCTACTCTTATTTAGCAAAATAAGGTTCAACGGATTTAACTGATTATACAATCTGATATGTGGTGGTAACTCGAGCTCTCTTGGAAAGTGATCTACTACCCATGTTCACAATTATCTCCACAATTTTAGGTTACCTAACTAACTTTGGAACGTTAGCCAAGTTAAGCAACTAAGGCAATAGCACCACCTGAGTTTTAGCCAGTCAAAGCTTGTGCCTTAAGCTTTTATTAAGTGATAATGAATTATAAACAGGATCCTTAAATGTTGTTAATACACTAATTATTGCAATTTTATGTAGAGTCAAATAATAAAGTGCTAATTTTATGCAAAGGTTCATCAAAATAATCTGACGCAGGTAGTTTGTTACTACAGTTTCAGCTGGTAGGATAGGTATACTTTTGGATCGGTGCATAAACAGCTGGAAAATAACCAGTGCTAAAACTTTAGAATTAAAAAAAGTTGATAGAGCTTCAAATGCATAAGAATAAGGAAAGTATAATACTGGGAGTTGCACTTTGGTTAATATGACATAGGGACCTTTAAGACATTGTTTTTAGATTACAAGTCTTACAGATTTGATATTAGATTTAGAAGAACTAGAATGACTTTCTAGAGTGGAATAATCTAATCCCTATTAACCTTACTCAGATAATCTAATCTATGTTGTATCATAGTCTATTCAGTATCTGTATAATATTTAAGCTTAGCATGTTAAAACTATCTTATGTTAAAAGTATCTGTCAGAATTATCAGTTTGCCTTTTAAAGATCTTGGAGCATCAATACTAGAATACTGTGCATCTGACCCTGTATACTTTGAAGCTTCTCTTTTTAATTCAGTCTGTCCTTTAATTAAATTTTTTATATCATATCTTTGCTCATAATAACGATGCTTAGTTTTTATAGCCAGATTTATAGGCTTTGAGAGGCTCTGAAATAAATTGATGCAAAATTATCAGCATCTTATTTCTGCAAAGTAATGTAAAGGAAATATATGCTTTAGTTATTGTGCATAAATAACTATTCTCCTTTTCAAACTTTAATACTTATTCTTATTTTACTCAAATATACTAAATGTCTATACCTCAAAGAAAATGTTAGACCACGAGTTTGTAACTTCTAGCAACCAAAAACTTTCTTATAATCTTATGTTCTATATTTAATCAATTAGGAACATCAAAAATAAAATTTAACAAGAGCATATAGGTACTTACCTTTTATCGAGAAAGAATACCTTTATCCTGCAGATAAAGATTGGTCTACCTCTTAAGCTTATAATCATATAAGAAAATATTTAGTTTATTTCTATCTATGCTTGGCCTTGTAATTAAAGACAACATTGGTAAGGTAAAGATTTTACATGCTACGCCTAACTGACACTTGAACACAATTAATAACAATAACTAGGATCTACAGCTTCTTAAAACCAACCTTATCAACCACAACCAGAAAATTTACTAAAGAAAAGCTTTTATAAATACAATGTTATTACTCTCCCTTAACTATAAGGCTCTTTATATGAGTATCACAGGTATGCAAAAGATACTTTTAGCTTTAAACTATCAGATCCATATTTTTACAACGTTTTTGCTAGATGTAAACTTTTTGATGTTCAATGCACAGGTTTGAGGTGAGTGGTAAATATTTTGTTGTTTGAGATAATAATGGGTAAAAGTGTAATTGTATGAAGATAATTACCTAGTTGAGTTCTTCATAACCAATATGAGTAAGGTTTTACTTCTAGAAAGGTGCCAACGGTGCTCCTTCTGGTAACTTGAAGGTAATTCTGGACAACAAGGGAACATTTCCCTTTCACTCTTTCACTAAAAGCTTGAATCTACTTGGACAAGGATAAAACTATCCCTTCAATACTATTCACAAGAGTTGGAACAAGATAAATAGATAAGAGAAAACTATCTCTTACACTATAATCACATGGGCACAAAAAATGTATGACTATATAAATACTATTCCATAGTGAAATAATTTTATATTTTATTAAATACTAATTTGTTTAAGGTGTGTCAACTTTGGGACAAATATACCACATCAGTTTTAGATATGGAGCGAGAATTTAGAAATTGAGGACAAAAACAAGTACAGGGGTAAAACCTTCCTGCACATATTCTAATAGGCTGAAATTACATGATCTAACTTCACCAATTTGCTTGGTTGGACTGAGGTATGATGCACAACCCCACATGTATTGCTATCCTTTTAGCACAGAAATATTAATTTTTGCCATGATTAGAATCAAACTTATGTTGTGAGAGGTGATAGTAGGATGTCATTCCCACTATACTAACACCCCATCTGATAATTATTAAATTCAAAGATTCATATGGGAATTTCAGCACCTGACTCTTCTGTTAGCGCCTCAATGAGAATGATATTATCACCAATATTTTTAGCTTTAGTTTTATTTGAAATAATAATTACCTCATCAACCTAGTCAGACTCTGCTGCTGACTAGGTCATGACCCCTCCTGGGTTAGATATCTAAAGAGCCTGTCCTAAAGCATTTGCCCAACCCCAGCAGGATAACCTTATGAAGCTAGCAACCTTCTTAGGTAATGTGACCTTTTAACCATCAATAGCAGGTCACATTTTTTTAGGTTAACCTGCAAGTTGCTGCCAAAAAAGCGTTGTCAACACTTCAGCAACTTTTAATAAATTCTTATTGACCAGTGACAAACATTTATTGTCTGCTCAAGATAATTTAATTAATAATGTTTAAATTATTATTTAAACACCTGAAACCCTTATCAGGAGATAATTTCCAACAAAAAATTAATAAACTGGGAGAAATAAACCTGGTGAATAAATCAACATCCTATTTAGAATTAACATACTGACTGCCAATTACAAGATAACTTATAGTTTGCATTATTGCCTAGGATGCCAACTACAAGTTATCTCATAGTTTGAAAGTCAACATGTTAAGCCAAACAATAATTACTAAAAAGATAACTCCCACATCCACTATGGGGTTTTTTATAACAGATTGTCACCCAGAAAATAAAACAGATAATATATTATAATCTATCAAGCTGGATAATGTGAGTATTTTATAAATCCTAACACATCCCTTTTGACCAGATTATACAGCAAAGATATAGTTTCAGAGTCAGCTGCCACTTCATCTTGTGGCATGGATCAGCCAGCATGGTTAAAAGGATTTTGCAGAGCTAGATATTTTTCTCCTCGCTCAATTCATCTTTTCATGGTCATTTTTAGCTATAAAGTTCCTCTTCTTCTCATTTTTGCTGCCACCTCCTTCAAGAAAAGATTTATGGCTACATGTTGCACCAGTACTAATTTGGTTAATCTCTTAATATTATTTTCCTAGATTCCTGTTTTCCCTAGGTCAGAACTCTCATGACTACATGTCATACCTGGATCACTCAGTCAATATCGCCAATAATACCTTAATGCCAGCATTCCCCCCACGCCAGAAGTTTTTTTTTGATTAGCATGGAACTATATAAGCAATTTTCATGTGACTCTCCATTGTAACCTAGTTTCAACTTGCTGGTCATGTCAAAGTTCATGCTCACTTGATCATCTTTACATCCATTGTAGTTTGTCCTCCTTCTTTCCACAACATTATGAAAAAAACACATCAGTTTTATTTTGATTGCAGCAAAGATTAAAACTGATACTATTTAGTATTAGACAGCAAATGTGCCAAGGAAAGACTTGGCTTCCATTGAGAGTATTTTAATACCCACGATAGCATCATAGTCCTCAAGGCATCACTATTATGATTATTCTACAGTAAGATCTATAAGGAGATAGGTGCTGGAAGTACTGAATAATGAACATCATTTCATCTAATTACTAAACTGAGTGCTGGCAATAATCTTGACTACGCTTCTCACAATGAGGCAAGAACAGTTGTCTTGGGCAGGGTGGCTGTTCTGATCATCCAGGTGTACATTGAAATCAAAGATAAGATTCACATAAATTTTCACTTGATAGTGAGATATAGTAAATTTGTCATCAGGTTTGATCCCATTAGCTTTCTGATATTTTAATCTGCCAGATTAGAGTTTTGACTTCATCTTAGTTATTGCAGATTTTAATTGACAAAATGGATGTTCAATTTGATCTGATAATTCAAGTATACCGTTTCTGAACCAATGGTTGCTTTGCAATTTCTTGGGGATGACTACCAGTTTCTCTCCGTTAAAGGATGCTGTTTAAATTAGGAGTTGGCTACTCTTCTCATGATTACCAAATGTTAAAATCCTGGGTTCTTCATTAATTAAAAAATCCCAACTGTTAACTGTACAGATTTGATATGTGCACAATTTGCGCAGTCTAATAATAGTTGATAGTTGGTTGATAATAGTATGATGATTATTATCTGTAGTTGAATAGATAACCTATTATGGTCTAACACTAGACCTGTACTTCTCTACAAAAAACTCTTGATGTTGACTGTAGGGACTTTTTCCCTTATCCGCCTAACTTGATCCACTCTCATATCCAAAAGTTTACGGCCTGTCTTGTCATTCTGAGTCTGCAGAAATTTTCCTTTAAGATCAGCTTCTCTTCTAAGGATCCTTGATCCTTACTCTTTATATTCCAAAAGAGTCCCCAATTAAAGCACACAACAATAATTTCCTGAAGATGAATAGAACCTTAAACAATAATGATCTTTATAATCTCTATTAGTTGTTTTTTATTAATGTATATTATCAGGGGAATTTATAAAGGGAATTTGGCACTCAACCCTTAATTAGCGCCTCAGCCATGAAATGGCAGCTGTTGCTGTTGAACTTTTCTTTGATGTCTCACCAGCGATGGTCTTCTCTATCTGTTTAGAATTCCTTCATTGGACATCCTTGAGATCTAAAATGGACAGAGTCAGAAAACGTGCCCTAACAATTCCCACTTGATCCCAGAAAATCAACCATATCTGGCCAGCGACCTGCTTAGGTAATGGGACTTGTTACCCATTATGGTAGGTCACAAACCAACTGATTGAATTGCTAGTTGCAGGTGGCATCACTCGCCTCACAACTTGTTCATTAAATTTTTAATTGGTCAGTGATAAAACCTGACTGATCCCAATCAGTACACCTGATATTTATCACTATCAGATGCCCCAATTTTGTTGGCAACTTTGCCTGACAAGATATTAAGCATTCATCCAGATTGATCCCCAACAGAGCTAAACCTGGCAAATTACCTAAAATCCCTTGAACACTATTAGACTGATATCAGGGTCAACTAATAGCTAAACTACTTGCCATTGGTAATCATCCCCTAGCAATCCACAGGTAATCTAGGAAGCTGGAAAGATGGGCAAAGATCTCAACAGATGCTAAGGCCAAGAGCACCAGAGAGACAGCCACTGCCATTACAGAGTTTAATGAGTGTAGTCTTATATAGGTTACAATGGTTTCTACAGAGAGGCCAAAATTAAAAGAAAATAAATTCCTAAATGGTTTTCCTAAGTGGATTAACTCTTTAATTATTGATATAACAAAATAACCAAGTACTCTACTGTTAACAGAGTGCTAGGTTCTTATAATTTTAGGTATTTTAGGAGAAGGGGCTGCACAACATTTCTGACAAAAGAATAAAGATATCTTCTCTAGAATGCCAGGACTTTTGTGTAATGTTGCAGTTTGAAAATTGTGGGTGAGCCTTTTTTGGTTCACTCTTGTAATCTTCACAAGCTCTCAGGGCTCCGACATTCTTACATATTCCTTATTTTTATGTTTAAAAATAGATTTGGTTGACCGCTCAAAAGATTTCTGTTAATTTTAATCGATATTATGTCCCTTTTGGTGATCTGATTTTGATCTGCTGTTTTCTCACAAATTTCATTGAACACACTCTCATTTTCTTTGATACAAATTTTGACAGAGTTGAGAGTTGCAGCGTAATTGGATTTTTGGTATCTTAGGATTTTGTAAAATTTTGTTTGGGAGGAGCAGCGGATACCCAAAGTTCATCTAGGATATTCCCTAAATCCGCTATTTTCTAGTGGGTATGCTCAGGGCCACTTCCCTTTTTTGATTGAAAGGGTACTTCGCCCATTCCAATTTAATGGACATGGTGGGACCCTTACATTACCCTTTATTAAAGGACACAATCTACTCCTTCTGGCGCTTGTACCAGAGTGTTTTTTGTGCAGCAAATAAATTTTAATAGACACAATGGTTGTGTGTTTGATAGTGGTGGCGCAAGTGCGTTAGGTAACAGGGCATGGAAGTCCTCAATCAATTTATGGAGTTTTTACAGTTTTAAGCGGGAATACAACCGTTGTTGTATGCTGGATACCCTTTCCAGGCTACCAGGTATCAGATTCCCTGATTGACTCTCTGCATAATCAGAATTCCCTCAATCTCAATTTCCTGTGTTCCCTCTTTCAATATGGGTTCAATTTCCGCTGGGGGTTTTGCACTTAGAAAGGGACAATGAGAAAGCTTAAAAACCTTATGAATTTTTAATGAAGATGAAGATCACATGAAAAGATCCATTGTCCAGAACTTTCATGACAGTAATGGGCCTGACCTCTTACAAACCAATTTGTGACACCAAAACTGTTAGGTTGAGGTTTTTTGTGTCCATCATCATGAGATCATCTATCTGATAGCTTGTGGCTGCTCTGCGTTTTTGCTATACAAACCATTTGGTGTCCTGAGCAGCTTTAGCCAAATTTTTCCATACTTGTTGATGTATTTTCCAAATGTGCATCACAAAATTATCTGCCTCAGGGATATTCGTATGTATCTGCAGCCCAATTGTGAAGGCAGGGTTATACCCCAAGTAAGCATATAATGGTGACATCCTTTGGACGCATGTAAAGAGTTGTTATATGAGAACTGGGATAGGGGAATGTTGACTGCTTAAGTCTGGGGAGTGGTAGCGTAGCACTAGAGATATTTTCAAGTGACTGATTAAAACACTCCACTTGTTTATCAAACTGGAGGTGATAGGCCAATGATGGCAAAGTTTGCTTTCTAGCTTTTCAGGCAGGGAAACCCAAAATTTTGAGGTGAACTGAGGCCTGTCACTTATTATTTCTTAAAGTACTCTGACCATAATAAAAACATTGGTAACAAATAATCTGAGCCAATTCCTCAGCTATGGTTGTTGTCAAGCATGGTATAAATAGGTTTTATTCTGTAAACCTATCCACAGCCACCATTATTGCGTCAAAATTCTTTAAGGTGGATAAACCAACACTAAAGTCTATTGATATCAATGTCCACAGTCTTGCCGCCTATTAAAGTGGGTGCATTAGGCTATTTTAACCTGTTTTGCCAGACTCAGATTGTTCACATACTAGGCAGCGTTCTACTCAGATGGTACAACCTTTGTTAATCTGTTCCAGCCATGTGCTCTTTTTATCAGGTTAATGCATTTATTGACTCCAGGTGCCCCATGATTGGTGTATCATGATGTTCCCTTATGACCAAAGGCGCGTAGAGCTTCTTGTATCCATATCTTATAGTGGAAGTAAATCACCGTATCCTTTTGAGAATACCAACTGGATGTGCTTTTAATGTTTGTATCTTTTATCTTAGGGCCTGTCCTTCCAGATTTTCTGATTGAGCATTTAGTATCGCATCTAAAAAGAACCCTTTTGATGTTGGCTGTTAGGCTTGTTCTAAGAGTATGCTGTTGAGCGGGGGCTGTGGGGGTTGATGGCGAGTTTAACTGTGGCCCTGATGGGCGAGTTTTGGATGTTAGGGGGTTGTGATGGTGATGATGATTGCTGGCTCCACTTGTAGCTTGGCCAAACCTATTCTGGGGGAATCACCATACCTAAATAAACACTCCATGGGATCAGATCCAGTGGACAGGCTCCTGATCAGGACGTCTGGTAGTATGTGCGTCAGCACTTAAACTAAATCATGTTTAAGATTATAGTGGAGGAGGTTGTTTTGCATTCTGGTTTGACAGGTGTGCTAGCTTCTGCATTCTGCAGTAGTATATGAGTGACTTATGGTCTGTGCACACCATCACTATGTACTTCACCCCTGCAGCAAATATCACCAATGCATCATTGACCATAAGACGGCGTCCAATTCTTTGTCATATATTGCCCATAAATGTTCAGCGCCAGTGAATTTTCTGGAGAAGTATGATACCTGATGTTCACGTCCATCATGCTCCTGTAGCAATACTGTCCCTATGGCTGTATCAAAGGAATCACATGCTACTATTTATGGTTTGTCTTCATTGGTATGTTGCAAGACTGGAGTGGAGGTAAAAACATTCTTGATAGCATCAAAACACAATGTCATTTCTCTGATAAATGAATGGCACATTCTTACCATTAGGGGATGGAGGAGGGCATCCAGTTCTGAGATTGTCAGGGAGATTTTTAAGAAAGTAGCTGATCCCAGTATACTGCGAAACTGTTTCTGGGTTATGGGACTTTCCACTCCCTTATATCTTCTAGCTTTAAGGGGCAATGGCATGTCTATACTTAAGTATCAGGTTTCCCAGGCTTTTACTTTGTCTATAATAGATTAACATATAGATGGTTTTGCGTGCAGATATGATCTCTGTAAAGAAGCGGCCACTGCTATCAAGTCCTTTTTGTGTTGTTCCAGCATGGGAATGTACCTAAATGTCATCAATGTATGCCGCTGCGCACTTGAAGTTGAGGTCACCTAGCACATTATTGGTGACCTTTGGAAAACGGTGGGGGCGAATTTTAAGTCTGATCGTCATGACCTTAAACTGGTATATGCCATGGCATGTTCAGATGGGTGTTAGACATTCTTACAAAACCTTCATCCAGACCTGGTGGAATGTGTTTACTAGGTCCAATTTTTAAACACTTTTGAATCCGTGATTTCTTGAGAGATTGTGGCCTCAAGTGGAAATGGGTAAGGGTACAGAACAGTAACATTTCTTACGTGGCCATAGTCTACACAGGATCACAGGTGCCATCAGACTTCTGAGCAAATAGCACTGGGGATGATATTGGTGAGGTTTTCTTAATTAAGCACCCTTACCCATCATCTCATCAATCCACTAATTTTAGGGCTTGGTACTTGGCTGCAGTGTATGGTTAAAGTGGGCTATTGTTTTTTATAGGTTCTAACATCAACTGTAAGTCAATGTTAAATATAAAGTAAAGTGGCAAATGGTTCACCTTATCTACATCAAAAGTCTCCATGTAAGGTTCAAATATCAAGAGCATTGTTTGAAGATTGGGTATTGCATCAGGGGTGGAGTATTCCACAGTGGCCTTTGTTAGGATGAGGGAGCGCTTAGTTCACCCATCCATAATGAACTTCAGGTTCCCCAAAGTATCCGGTGATTTGGTCACCTGTGAATGGCATAAAAACCTACAACAGGATAACCAGGTAAGAGAAACTATATTTTATTTAGATAAAGCCTTGAACTATTCAAAAGTATTTAGGCTAGAAGTGAGAGTGAAAGGAGATTCGCCATAAGGCGGTGATAAATAAATTATTAAGCGATGGATTGAAATTGAATGCTTCAATTATAGAAAACCTTTGACATCAATTGTAATCAACATAATGAATAATTAGTATAAATTTATCTTTGGTCTTAATTCCTCATAACTAATAAACAACTATTGATCTATCCTTAGCATTTATTGTTATCAAGTTAGAGAAAAAAGGGACCAGGAATCACCCCCAATATGCTGGAAATGGCAAATCATTGAAATAGCTGAACTCAACTTAATGAGGAGAACAAATTGGCATTCATTAATAACTAGATATAAATAGTCGCGACCCCAGATTAGAGGCTTTAACCAGAGTAGTGTGAATCCCAACAGCCGCCAAAGTATTCCTTTCTGCCAGAGTGGGAAGCAGAGGAATTTCTCAGGATTAATTGAAGGTAATGAAAGCGAGAATATTACACTCTAGGTTAGTGGTTACCAATTGTTGGCGCCACCATCCTGCACCCAAGATTATAGGGCAGAGTAGGTACAGAATCACTGAGAAGTTAATAGGAAAATGACACCCAAGGGCTGAAAAGTGCAACAAATCGCATAAGGGCAGAGTGAACATCATTACACATGAGGCTCCATAACTGAGGCCCTTGTGGTAACTGCTAAATCTAATGCTTGGGCCATCTTGAGATCAATATAATTTAAAGAGGCACCCATGTCAATTAAGGCATTAACAACAGAGCGTCTTGAAATGACTGTAATGTCCGTGGAGAACAAGAAATAAGCACAATCAAATATATTAAATCTGTTAATGGTGCACATCTAGTGGCAGTAATTACGTTCACAGCCATCTTGTAGTAAGCCTTAGTTTTGTTGAGAAATTGGAAGGGCATTGCTACCATATGGGCGTAAAATAATAGGGCTAATGTGGGTTCTGTTAATCCATCAAGGGACGTATATGGCTGAGATCCTCAATTATTGAATTATGGTAATAGTCTTTTTTGACTTGTTACATTAGCTCAAGTTGGTAAGAGGACAATTCTGGGGCCTCTGGGTCCACGGGAATAAAATTTTTTCCAGATGTCTGTTTGCTACCATGCCCATGAGGTTATAAGTCTAGGTCCATGCGGGTTGGACTGCACCATCAAGCATTCAGGGGTATTCTGTTGTTGATTAAGAGATTCACTTTATTGGAGAAGAGGCTGGCTGTGGTATGCAATGTCAGGGGAAGATACTAAGGTTGTGGGAGGTGAGGGAGACAATTCAATAACCCTGCTATTTTGAGGCATTGTGGTGTTGTAAGGAGCAAGGGTGAGCACTTCTGCAAATTTGTGGATATATCTTGGCGACACTCTTCTGTCATAGTGGAATCAGTTATGCTGTCAGTTACTTTTTTGTTCCATATCTGTATCACTGTCCGTTTTTTCTTCATTGTCAAACGATACAAGCATGCCACCCTTAAGTGGATGAGGTTTTTATTAGCGGTGGTATGGTTTATGAAGGTTTTATTTCTTGGTTAATCTGATTCTGGGGTAAGCCTCAATCTGTTGAGCAAGCTTGTATGCTCCCTCCAAGGTTTGAGGTCCCTTGTACCATGCCATGTGAGAGCCCATTCTATGGTTAAGGGAGGCTCAGAAAGCAGTGATGGCAATGTCCTCTAAGAGTTGGAGGGAATCAACTAGTTTTTAAGAAAGCCTAGATAAGGTCATATAACTTGCGGCTAAACCTCGCCATAGGAGAAGTTGAGACAGGAGTTAAGGACTCAACGCTGGGGTGGCTAATATAGATGGAACATTTAAGAAAAGTGAGGGATGTGCCTCCCCTAGGTGAGAGTTTTGGTATAGTAGGGCGCAGGCCCAAATTTTTGCATCGCCTTGAAATATATAGTAGTACCAGTGATTGCTGATCTTTAGAGGCTCAGAAGTTCCATTTAAGGTAGCTTGCAATTTGAGCTCCACCAACACTCCCAACACTTGGAAGGCTACCTCATCCAAAGGGCAGGAAGTGGGTCCTATCACTATTAAATTGCAGGCTTGGGCATTCGAAGGGTAATCAGTTGTGCCACCCAAATGAGCAGTAATTGCTTAATGGCTCTGATTAACGCTACTCTTGACCAACGTGTCAGGAGAGCGCGCATGAGACCATATAATTTTTTTAGCTATAAGAGAACCCAAATTAACTGGTCTTAAGCCAACGACATAACAGCAGTATTAATTGGCTGGGTTAATATGTCAGAAAACTGACGTGATAAGGAAAGACTCAGCTTCCAATGAAGATATTCTGATACCCACAATAACATCCATAGTCTATATGGCATCACTGTTCTAAATTCTAGAGTAAGATACACGGGGTGATAGTTTCAGGAAATACTGATCATTGAACATCATCCCCATCTCATTCACTAGATTGTTTGCCAGCAATAATATTGATCACACTTCTCACACTGAGGGGATAATAGATGGGTTGGGTGGAGTGGCTGTTATGACCATCCAGGGTGTAAATTTAATCAAAGCCAAGATTTTCCTAGACTCACACTTGATAGTGAGTAGTGGCGGCTATGTCATCAGTTTTTATCTCATTAGCTTTTTGATTATTTAATCTTTCAGATTAGAGATTTAAATTCATCGTGGTTATGGAGGATTGAGCTAGATAACTGGATGTTCAATTCAGAAATATAATCTGTGTATACAGTTTTATGAACTAATGGTGGTTGCAACGTTTCTTGGGGATGATTTCTAGATTCTCTCTGCTGAATGATGCTAAGGCTCAGAACAATAAAGAGACAGACAATGCCATAACAGAGATCAATGCATGTGGCCCTCCATAGATTGTGGTGGTTTCTTCATAGAGGCCAAAAATTTTCATAATTTTATAAAAATTTAAATGGTTTTCTTGTGTGTGATCCAACTCTTTAATAAATGTTATAATGAAATAATCCAGCACTCTACTATTAGCAAAGTGCCAGGTTTTTATAACCTCAAAGAAGGGAGGAGAGGGGGCTGAAGAAAATTTCTGACAACAGGATGTATGTATCTTCTCAAGTATGCCGATACTTTTGCATAATATTACAATTTTATTGTGGGTGGGCCTTCTTGTGGTTTACTCTTACAATCTTCACAAGCTCATAAGGGTTCTGGAATTCTTACATCATCCTTCTTTTTGATGTTTGTGATAATATCTGTTTGATCACTCAAGGGATTT
Organism: Massospora cicadina; assembly: GCA_022478985.1. Classification (NCBI taxonomy): domain Eukaryota; kingdom Fungi; phylum Entomophthoromycota; class Entomophthoromycetes; order Entomophthorales; family Entomophthoraceae; genus Massospora; species Massospora cicadina. The sequence goes on from JAKSZP010015024.1 coordinate 21,942, forward strand.
CTGCTGTATCAAACTTTATATTTATGCCCCTTACAGTTTTATTTTATTTAATTGAGGCAAGCTGACTGGGGGACAGACATTACCAAAATAGAGAAAGAAAGTATCGACATGAAACCTGAGCAGGGTCAACTTTGTTGTAGAAAGTTTTTTCACCTCCATATCAGGACTCAGATTTTTCTGGTTACGTCATGGGTAAGGTTTTCGTGTTATTATACCTACTAACTGCCAATAGTTTCCTTCAGCTGGCACCCAAATTGATGTGCGAAGGGCGGGAATCAAACCTGTAACCTTCAGGTTGGTAGCCATACGCCCTACCAACTCACCTTCCACCCCCTTTTATGCCCCCTATGGTTATATAATCTCAATTTGCTGGATCTCTCACAAATTTTATTGCACACGCTCTCAATTTTCTTTAGATAAATTTCAGCAGAGTCAAGAGTTATGGCAGAATTGGATTTTCTGCTATTTCAGGCTGCCATAAACTAAGGTTTGTAGGAGAGGCGGATACCCAACGTTCATCTAGGGTAAGCCTTAAATCCACTACCTTTACTAGTGGGTATGCTTGTGGCCCCTTCCCTTTCCTTGATCAGAAGAGGTATAATGCCTGGTCCAATTTAACTGGACATGGCAGGGGCCCTTACATAGTTCTTTGATTTTTATTATTTTTTATTCTTATAAATTTATTTTTTTTCATAATTTTTCATGATTTTTTATATGTTTTATATATATTTTTCTCTAATTCTTTTATCTTATATTTTAATTTTTCTTAGGAGGAACTACTTTAAGTAAAGGCTAAATCCAATTTGTAATATGCCCATCAGAGATGTTTTTCAACATATAGGCACCTTTCACCATCCTGGCAATGATCTCAAATGGACCTGACCATAGGACGGCAAACATGTTTCTTCTTCCAAATCTGTGGTTATCACAATAGGCTATCATATTTACCACATGGTATTCCTTAAGCTCTGGTCAAAGTCACTCATCCTTTTTTACTCAAACTTTTCTTTTCAAGTTATATCAGATGCCTGTGATTGCAATTTATTAATGATGTTTGTCAGTCAGGCTAAATCATTGCTCTGAACTCATCACCAAATCTGGTTCTACTGCTGAATAAAAAACTATTGGTAGAGAAGCTCTTCATCCATATTAGAGTTTGAATGGCGTTTTTACTGTTGTCATATGATGAATGATATTGTATGAGAATGTAACTTAGCTCAAATAAGTTCCCTCAATTGGAGGCTTTTCCTGCTACCAATTTCTTAGCGTCACAGCCAGAGTTCCATTGACACTTTATACCATTACATTAATATCTGGATGTTAAGAAAAGGAAACTACTTCTCAGGTTCCCATTCATTTTTTCAGCCTCTAAATCACATAGGATCTTAGGTTGGTTCTGTTGTCACTGAGTAATACCTGTGTGCATAATGCTGGTACATTGATTGGCCCAGTATAAATCTCATTGTGCTCGTTGCATCTAACCAGCCCAAAGCCTTGGTCACAAATCATCATGTCAGATGGTCTATTGCAGGAATAATGTACTTTACTCCCTCAGTATTAGCACTCAGGTCCCCATCACATCTAATGAAACCATGTGCCAAGAAAACCCAGGATGTACTAGCCAATATACCGTTATATTCTTGTGGGGCATATGAAGTTAGCATTTCACACAATAGATATTGAGTTTTATAATAATATAAAGCCAGGCCCTCTAAAGGCTATAAGATTATAGGTTGTTATAGCTCCAGTGGGATCTCCTTGTAGACTTTGGGTCTTATTGGAATTTTGTGAGAAATTATGATAAGCAGGTGCTACAAAGGCTACAAAATCATTATTTCCGTGGCTCTAGCAAAGATCAACACAATTACAATGAAGTTATTAGTTCCGTTGTTATAGTTGATTACAATCAGAAATACAGAATCCTGTATGAAAAAAGACCAAAATTAGGCTCTGCGAGACAAAAATAGAGGTACTTTAATAGTTAGAAATGAGGGATATTTACAGGGGTAGATTTAGTAGTTATTCATAAGAATTTTTGGGGTGCACCTGAGTTAAGATATTTCCTATTAGATGACCGATATTGCTGATTATTAATTCCATACTTATGATGACCAGATCTGATAAGATTCTAATTTAATGAGACCGACCTTCTTATATGATTTTCCGTCTCATAAGATAGCTTAGCATCATCCTTCAGAGAGGTTTGATAGCTCTGAAGGGTCAATCGTCGGTCTATCCTAGAATTGGATATTTCCAATGTAGATTTTGCAATCTCATTAGACTGAGATATTAAATCTTGATCTTGAGTAACTTCAGTCTTTGGTTTTGAATCCCCAACAATGCCCCCTCTTCATCTTGCCTAAGGGGCACATACTTACAAAGAAATCTACTATGCACTCTATTGATAACATTATCAATATCAACAGCTGCAAGGGAGTATTCAATACCCTGATGATGAATATTATGGTAAGGACCAGCCTATAAGGTGTCAAGTTTGTGAATTCTTCCACCCAGCCTATGGTGATAGAAGAGTACAAGATCCCCAACTTGATATACTGGTAGCGTAGGTCTACAGCATTGGTTCTTGTTCCCTCTTATATGGTGGTAGCAGCAAGGGAACTTGAAGTTAAAGCTTGTACTTGAATAATTATATCAGCTAGTCTCCTCATAGCTAAATCAGTTGTTTGCGTGGTAGCTTCCTCAAGTATAGGTTATACAGTTGAGGGGAGGAGAGGATCCCAACCATATAAAGCTTTAAAAGAAAAATTCCAATTATACGATGGTAGCTAACTCTATAGGCTAACATTGCACTAGGCAAATAGAGATTCCATCTACTAGGGTCATTGGAAGCCATCTTTTGAAGAATGGCTACAAGGGTACCATTTGCTCATTTGACCGCACCATTAGTAGAAGGATTATATGGGGATGTAAATGACTGATAGGTACCCATTAATTTAGTAAGCTCAGATATCACCTGAGAAATGAAGTTGGTCCCATTATCTGATAACAGGACTTTTGGGCTACCATGCCTGGTGAAAACTTGCTTAAAAAGAAAGGACGCTGTAGCCTTAGTGGTGACCGTGGAGAATGATATCTTCAATCCATTTAGTAAAATGTTCTATATCTAACAGAATATATTGATGTCTATATGTGGCAGTAGGGAGAGGGCCCACCACATCGATACTCATAGTAAAGAAAGGTTCAGAAGGTCCCACAATTTTGTATTGAACAACGGATTTCCACCACGTTGTTGTTGGAAAGTAAAACAAGACTCCAACACATTGTGTACAGATTCCAGAATGTTATCCCAGTAACAATGATTTTTCAACCACTGAGGGTCTTAGTGACAGCTCCATGCCCTACAGTTTGATGAGCCTCCATAATAGTTTTAGTTCTCGCAGAGGGCCAAATAAAGGGCAACCACTTAGATCCCAACTTCTTGTATAATAAACCTTCTTTAACCTGAGTATCTTCAGTTAAGGATTATAATTTTGATATAACATCCTTAAATTCCTGGTACCAGAGCTCAGGTCTACCAATCAAGTCATAGATGCGATCCTCCTCAGTAGAGAATAATGTTAGTATGGGCAATTGCGAAAGTCCATCAGCGTTTTGATGAGTAGCTCCAGCGCGATGTTGAATAGTAAAGTCATGATTCTGGAGCTTTAACGCCCATCTAGTTAAGCGCCCATCAGGATCCTTCATTTGTTGCAATCACTTCAATGAAGCGTACTCCGTGACAATAGTGAAATGCTTGCCATAGAGGTAAGGGCGGAAATGCTTGATGGCGTACAAAACTGCAAGGCATTCTCTCTTGGTAACGCTACAATTGCGTTCAGCATTAGAAATGGTTTTGCTATAGTACGCAATGGGGTGATCAACCAGGTTGGTGTCATGTTAAGCCATAATGGCTCCAATAGCAATATTACTGGCATTGGTAAATATTATAAAAGGTTTGGAAAAGTCAGGATGGGCTAAGATTGGTGCACTCACTAAGGCTTGGCACAACAGATCGAAGGCTTGCTGCTGCGATTCTTCCTATACAAAAGGAACTTCCTTGTGCAAAAGGTAAACTAAAGACTCCGCAATTTTTGCAAAATGAGGGATGAATTTTTGGTAATAACAACCATCCCTAAAAACACTTGAATATCGTGCAAGCTTTTTAGGAACAGGTAAATCCAAAATAGTTTGTATCTTATTAGATAAGGGTAAAATCCCCTCACGATTAACTTCATAACTTAAGAATTCCATCCCAGTCTTAAAGAGGGCACACTTGGATGGTTTTAGCTTAAGTGAAGCGCGATGCATCCGACCAAAAACTTCCTTTAAATAAGCCAAATGCTTATTAAAAGTGCGAGAAAACACAGTAACATTGTCTAAATATACCAAAACACAAGAAAGTTTCAAATCCCCAAACAATCCATTCATGGCTTGTTGGAAAGTAGCAGGGGCATTACAAAGCCCTTGAAGCATACAAGTGGGCTTAAATAACCCCTCACTAGAGATTAAAGCACATTTTTGACGATCTTCCAGAGCCAGGTCAATTTTCCAATAACCACTCACAAGGTCCATAACTAAGAAGTTTTGTGACCCAAAATATAATCTCAACGAATCATCAATGTGAGGTAGAGGATAAGAATCCTTTTGGGTAACAGCATTTAGCTGATGATAGTCCATAACCACTCTATGGCCCCCATCTTTTTTTGAATGAACAGTAAAGGAGAAGCCCATGAACTCTTACAAGGTGTTAACAGCCCGGCATCAAGGAGTTGTTTCAATTCCACTAAGATCTGAGCCTCCTTGACTTTAATTTTGTGATATAGTAAAGCTCAAATAGGGGGAGTATCCCTAGTTTTCACCTGATGCTGCACATCTTTCATTAGTCAAAATCCCCAGGACCTTGGGCAAATCTATCCACATACTCTTCAATAAGAGCCTCAGCTTCATGCTGTTGTTCTAGAGTGAGTGAATCCACAAATTTGACATCAATTCTAGCAATGATAGGGGAATCTCTTTTTTCCCAAATTCACATAAATATTCACTTCCCAACACGAATAAGATTTCACTCACAGGAGTAGGCCGCACATAGGCAATGGGGTTATTACAATTCAATTGCATAAGTCGAGAAGTAAGATTAGCTAGTAGAACTAAAACAGTCCCATTGTAGGCAGGATCAAAGATACCTGGGCAGGGTAAAGCCTCCAAATGAGAGGGATTTTGGTTACCAAAGATCTCTAACACATGATCAGTGGGTACAAATACTTGTACTCCCATATCAACTATGACTTGAGCTTTTGACTAGATGATAATTGGAGAGTTAGAATATAAAGATATTTCCCTCAGAGGCACAAGCTGACGGAGGCGGAAGTATAGTCCTTGGTCTCAAGTTTCAGTATTCAAGACGAGAGATGGAAGTGGGGTATTCCAATAAGCAAACACATCATTTGAGTTTGCCTTTGTTATTGAGAACATCTTGTAGAATTAAAGGTACTCTGTACCCAAATAAAGAAAGGTAATTGTACTTAAATCTGATTATTGCATAAAAATCAATGAGAAATTTTGTTCCCAAGAGCAAGTAATAGCAGTTGTTATCCAACACTACTGCAGGGGCCGACACAACTAACTTTCCAAAGTGCATTAGAAGAGAGGAGTAAGCTTCTATAGATTTAGTATAGGAAGGACCAGCAGTTCTGTAGTCATGGGAATGGTTTGAGTCCGGCGCCAATTTGATTTTTTATAAGCCTGGACGAGATTACATTGATAGGCAATTCTGTATCAATAATAGCCAAAACTTTCACCTTATGCATGATGACTTCCACCCGGGTCACATCAGTGCCAAAGTTTGGGATTGAAAACACCAAGGGATTAATCAATTGAATTGAATTAGAAGAAGAATAAATAGAAGTGTAAGAAGACTTATTATCTTTGTTGGTTAATTCATTAGGGACATTGTTGAAATTTCACTTAATTCTCATATCTCTGAAAAATCTACTTCATCAATTCCCCCTGACATCATCAGAAGGAGCGAGTAATATATCGCAATCTATCAAGGTTAGTGATCAATATGATCCCAATCAATTGATTGAAGATTCGATTGCGCGAATATTAATTCACTCTGATAGATTACAAACTGTAAAAATCCTATAAATATTCCCTCCTTCCAAAAATAAAGATTTAGTCGAATTATAGCCTATATTTCCATTTAAATTTATCGCCTTTTTGGAGAATCTGCCCAGTGTAACTTCAAGATTAAACCTGACCCATTGGAAGTGTAATTCGAAACTTCCAGAGACATCAAGCTCACCAGGAGCGGATATCATATAATAATCTGTAGAAGAGTTAAAAGATTTTGATGGAGGCACAGGAGGTAGGTCAGCACAGGGAGCCTCATGCCCTATGCTGACTCCTCTTTTTTGACTCCTCTGCTTGTTTTTTTTCCAAAATTGAGATATCACATGACCCACGAGACCACAATAAGTGCATGGTTCCTTCTTTTGTTTGGGTTTGGGTTTATGTGGCATTGCATGGATATAAGAATGAGGGTTATTAGCAGAGGTCAGGTGTACCACACCATTGGGAATCTCCGTGAGTTCTTCCTTGATGTCAATAATGGATTTGAAATTTCTTTTAATTGATTTCAAATGTAGTAGTAACTGAGTGCAAGAAGTGAACACACTTAATACAGCCAATATGGCAACATCTACAGTAATCTGGTCGCAAGTGGCAAGAGTCTGGGCCTCATGGTAGAATCTTTTAGCAAAATCTTGAATAGACTCTCCTCATTTTGATTTAAATACTCATAAAAGCTTGCTTTTAGTTAGAGAGGATTTGATCACTCCCAAATTCCTTAATAAGGCGGTCTTCACTTGAGCCCATGTATTGCAAACCTTCAGATGAGGAACCATGATATCTTGTGCGAACTGGCTTAGGCAAGAGGTAATATGCCAGACCTTCTGTTGATTGGTTGCCCCGTTTATTGCACACTCATAGACAAAGAGGAACGAATAAATGATACCTTCACCTAGCACAAACTTACCCTTAAAAGTAGGTTTGAAGGTAGTGGACTCATTACTCAAAACATGTACACCCAATACCATGCCCAAATAAGCTTCAGAGGGTTCAGATTCTGGAATAGGAGCTTGAGTGGGAACTCAATCAGCTTGTTGCCTTAAATGATTGAGGTCTTCCCATAAATTATGAACCCATTGAGCAAGATGATGATTCACAGGTTTTTGATTCAAGTTAGAAATTGCAGTGTTCATCTCTTTCTTCTTGTTTTCAAGTACTCCGCATCTAGCAGATAACCGTTCAATGGAAGCGTTTAGCCTTGCAAACCGGGTTTCTTGCGTACTTTGGTTAGCATTTCATAGATGATGAGCATTATCCACGCCATCCAATAAGTTGGTTAATGGGTAATTGGGGTCAGTCTGGAGACCTTCTAGGGGAAAAACACCCTTGTGCGATGGCTCAGATTTGGGTTTTTAACTCCTGCACTCTTTATACTAGTAGAATAAAGGATTCATAAACAGGCATTGGAAGCGAGGAGCCAGGGAGACCAGGAGGTCCTGGGGGTCCTTGTGACCCATCTCAACATGCTGGCCCTGGTGGGCCTTGTTGACCTACTGGACCAGGAGGACCACGTTCACCAGGAGGTCCTGAGGTTACCAAAGGGGAACTAGGTGGTCCCAGCAGTCCAGGAGGACCAACAGGGCCGGGTCCACCTTCTCTGATAGTACCCACCATTTGGACAAGATGTTGGACTAGCCCATCTTGCTCACCAAAGCGCTACTCATGTTTGACCTGCAATTGTTTCAGTTGTCAAGTAATCTCATCCTCAAGGGAGGTGATATGGTGGTGAATAGGGTTAGTGACATCGCTACTTGCTGAGATACTTCTTGGCCGATGTATCCCACAACTCCATTATCAATTCTTACTAACTGGTTATGTATATTGTTGATTTCTCTTCTATTATTGAGAATGGCTTCCCAACTGTCCCGTCCAATTGTTAGAAACCATTATATAAAACGAGGATACTGAGAGTGAAATTGCTGCGCCAGAGTCAACAGGCGCTGAATTTTGAGATGATGCAACCCCAAAATTTGGAGTGCATGGTGAATAGCGGGATGTACATAATTTCAGAGGTACTGCTCAGTTTTAGCCAAAACAACTTTGGTAGGCTGTAACACCACTTGGTTGTATAAATTCATCATATTTTCAGCAACTTTAGATGCTTGGTCACTATTAGGAAGAGCACCAGGCTGAATGGCCCTCTTTATCAATTCCTTGACCGTTTCTTCCACATTTGCGGCTTGAATCTGATAATTATTTTGGTCAGGGCCCTCGATGGCCAAGTCCATAGAAGCTTTGAATTGCAGAAAATTTGTAATAGTAGAAGGCATCTCTTTCCTGTTGGAGTGTACTCATCAGGTGATACTCATTGATTCCTCAGAAGAGGGTCTTTCTTCTCTAGACATATTCATTGTTGTAAGAGTATGTTTTAACCAGTTAGCCTCAGAAGCAGACCTGGCAGGGAGCACCAGTATTGGAATTTCGTGAGAAATTTACAAAAAAGCAAGTGCTATGAAGGCTACAAAATTATTAGTTCTGTGGCTCTAGCAAAGATTGACACAATTGCAATGAAGTTATTAGTTCCATTGTTATAGTTGATTACAATCAGAAATACAGAATCCTGTATGAAAAAAGACCAAAATTAGGCTCCACAATACAAAAATAGAGGTACTTTATTAGTTAGAAATGAGGGATATTTACAGGGGTAGATTTAGTAGTTATTCATGAGGATTTTTGGGGTGCACCTGAGTTAAGATCTTTTCTATTAGATGACCGATATTGCTGATTATTAATTCCATACTTATGATGACCAGATCTGACAAGATTCTAATTTAATGAGACCGACCTTTTTATATGATTTTCTGTCTCATCAGATAGCTTAGCATCTCCTTCAGAGAAGTTTGATAACTCTGAAGGGTCAATCGTCGGTCTATCCTAGAATTGGATATCTCTAATGTAGGTTTTGCAATCTCATCATACTGAGATATTAAATTTTGATCTTGAGTAACTTCAGTCATTGTAGTTGAATCCCCAACAGGTCTCTAGGGCAATCTCTTGATGGAATAGACTTTATCAAGGCAAATCTCTGCTAATTTAAATAGGAAAATTCTCTAGTAGAAAAACAAGGCAAAATCATACATATTAATGAGAAAATTATATTTAAAAATTGGAGGTACTTATAAATTTTGTCAAAGTCTGGGATTAAGTAGAGTACGGAGATTTCCAGAACAATGCAGCGGAATTGGGTGATTCTGTAACAAATGACCTTTCTCAATCGATTCAGCTGATTCAGATAATCTCTGGATGGTAAGAAATTATCATCTTATCTGGCGGACTTGGAAGAAAATTAGGATTTAGTTGCTTGCCTTAGAGTTTCTTGTTTTTGTAATTTTGGTAGGTTCCATGCTGGTGGGTATCCCTTGAGGGGATTACAAAGTATCTGGCATTTGTACATCATCTGAACTTACATGAATTCCACTATTTCCAACAATTCCCTCAAGCTTTTGCCAAGGAGTGACATAGCCGCAGAGAAATTTAGCGTGGATGCTATTTCAACAGAGCCTGATTTGACAGAGGTGATTATATACTCTGGTCTTCAATGATAAATCAATTGATGTGGTCCAGACCATAGAAAGTCAAGTTTAAAACTTGACCCCTGAATGGTGGTGTCAGGGAAACTGGAGAGCAGGAGGTCGCTGAGGGGAAAGACCCAGGCCAAAGGTGGTACAAAAAAGCAAGTGACCCAACAAAATTAAGAGACATCCATAACAGTCAGTATTGTGTTTCTATATAAATTTGGAGAGAAAAACGCACACCAAACTGGCCACAACCATCAGGGACAAGAGGCCCTGGAATCTGGGAAGGATGGCGTAAAATTTAGGGCAAAGGGCATCAAAATAAGAAGAGGCGGATCCAGCAGAATAGGTGGCGGAGTAGGTGGAGGGCTCACGTACAACAGCAGGGGTGAACCAGAGCGGAAAACGGACTCTAGCCATCGCAGAACTTTGAAGTGGTGTATTTCTTTTTACTTAAAGTAACCAAAATGCAAGAAATATGCCCAAAATCCTAAGTTTTATTGAAATGACTAGAGTATCTGAGAAAAGCAAAGCCTTTCTTAGCTTGGAATTTAATTTATAGGAGAATGATTCACAAAGATTTCAAAAGTTTATTTTAATCTGATATGAGCCACAAATTATTTGTTCTTCAACAAAATCAAAACTTTTTGAAAAAAGCTAAATTCCATAAATCATATCTTGTAATTTTCTGGGTCTTGGGTTAGATTCCCGCCTGGTTTTTTTGCCTCAGATGGGCCGTTTTCCTCAGCCCTGGATGGCAAAGCCAAAGCCCATTTTTTGTCAATGACCTTAGAGAGATCATCAATGACCCTTAAGGGTTCTGTCTTTGCCCCAAGGGCTTGTTGGACCTGGCTTTGGTGGGGCAGTTAATTCCAGGAATTATGTCACTAGCTGTGACAGGTGGTGTTGAACAAGACCCAATCCCCTAGCTGGTACTCATGAAAAACTAGTTTAAGAATGTTACTTTGATCTGCCTCTTGTTTATTGATAGTCCTTATATACTTTGCAGCCAAAGCTTGTAATTGAAATAATTTAATTGCCAGCCTACACATAACGAGCTCAAAAGTCTCTGGCGTGCGAGTTTTCAATATGGGTTGCACACTTAAGGGTAAGATCATCTCACAGCATATAGAGCTCAAAAAGTGACATCTGAAAACTTGATAGTAACTCATGCAATATGCCAATAGAGCCGCCAGAAGGTGTCAGGCATCACCCTTTAGTGGGTGAAGTTTCTTACTAGGGATTGAGACTCACCAATGTTAAATTATTAGCAAAAGCCATATATGCTCCCCATTAACTTGAGTTGATATAATTAAAGTGTCAAGGACTATCCCTGCTAACATTTATTATTATTTCAAGTGATTTTACACTTTCAAAACTATTGAGTATTAAATCTTATGATGATTTGATGCTATGAAAACCGTTGACTCAAGATGAGGATAATCAAACAATACTTTAACATAGATTTTATTTATTTGAGGCAAGCTGACCGGGGGACGGACATTACCAAAATAGAGAAAGAAAGTATCGATATGAAACCTGAGCAGGGTCAACTCTGTCATAGAAAGTTTTTTCACCTTCAGATCGGGACTCGGATTTTTCTGGTTACATCATGGGTAAGGTTTTCATGTTATTATACCTACTAACCGCCAATAGTTTCCTTCAGCTGGCACCCTGATCGATGTGCAAAGGGCAGGAATCAAACCTGTAACCTTCAGGTTGGTAGCCGTACGCCCTACTGAATCGCCTTCCACCCCCTACTTTAACATAGATTATTAATCTAATATTTTTATTAACTCTTAAATTATTATTTATTGGCAACCAATGCTGAGAGTTTCTTTAAGTGTGGCATTTGATTGCCCTCTATCGCTTAAAATTTTCCACCTTCTATTCATAAATTCTTGGGCTATCTCAACTTTAGCCTTAGTACTCTAAATAGTATGAGTCAAAATTCTAGTAGATTAGCACTTAAATTATTATACCTTACAATATCACCTATCATTTACCTTAATATAACTAAATAAATATTAATTTTTTCTTAAAACCCTGTTTTTAACAAGGGTTGAGGCTGGTGATCTTAGTGGGAACTTTGGCCCCCTCTTTCTTGGGCAGGGCAATGTACTAAGCATAATGCACCTTCCCTACTGTTAAAATTCTGGAGGACACTTGTGAGCACCCCACCAAGCCATAATTTGACAAGTAGTGCTCACTATTAGGGGTCCCTGTACGCCCCTGAGCTTTCCACTTTTGTCTTGGAGGAGGTATTTTCTTACCTGCACTGGACCAAGCTCATGAGGAGCTTTACAAAAATGTCAGGCCACACCTAACAGATTCCTGAGAAGGCATCCGCTCTCAATGAGCCCTTCAGCGCATTTCTTGGGCTATTCTCTGATGCTGGCACCAAATTAAAATGGTCTTTCAGATCCAATCCCTGATGCTGGCATCCACTGCCAATGAACTTTTAAATAAGCCATGCCAACCTGAGCCTGCCTCTCTCCCCTGCAAATTCTAAATGGATGAAAAAAGAACCTCCTGATTGGTGTCAACTTCCACACGCACCCTCCTGAGCTCGCTTCTCAGAACAACAACAGGTTATGAGTGAACTTAAGACCAACTTAATTGATGTTTTGAAAGCCAACCCCTGAAAACCATGCAGATGACGCCTAGGTTCTTTACGGCAACCAATGCTTGAATAAATCAACAAAATGGTCTATAATAATAGATTTTAAATAGTGACCTCCATTAACTTGGGTTGAGCTAATTATAAGTGCCAAGGATAATTCCCAATAGACTGAAAGCTTCAACACTGGTGACTGAAGCTGAGGATGCTGACAAATTTATAATAATTATAAAAATTAGATTTACTGGAAACTTATGCTGAAGAAAATTACCTTTCTGGCAGAATTTTGAGGCTTTCATGATTAGAGAAAGCAACAATGATTCCACTGCCTACAATTTAAATAGTTTTTAATTTCAAATTGATCTACTCATTAATTTGAGTTGAAATAATTTAAGGGTTACCAGTGACTTAATGGTGAGGATAACCAAAAAGCTTTTCTGGGGCCAATACCTGATGTTCTTAAAAATACTGGCAACTGATGCTAATGATCCTTCAAACATGTCAGGCATTTAGTTGCCCCTGACGCCTATATACTTGCCGGCCATACAGTTCCACATGTTTTTCAATAGACCAGACATTCAGTTGCCCCCACCGCCTATGCTCTTACTGAAAAACAGTGACAATGTAGTTTCAAGCAAACAAAGCATTTAGTTGCTCTCTGCTGCTTATGTTTTTACAAACACTCTATGCTGACACTCTCAAAGAGGCCAAACATTCAGTTGCTTACCGCAAGTGTTTTACTGCAACCAATGCCAATATGTTTATATAGGCCAAAGCATCCAATTGCTCCAGGTAGCCTATATTCTTGCCAGCGACTAATGCCAAAGTACCTCTTACCAGATCTTATGGTTGTATCCGCGCCATCCATCTTTGATTATCCAACTTTTGCTAAATTTGAATCTCTATGTATTTACAAAAAATTGATGAGCATCAGATATCAAATGCTTCTGTTGACCATAACAAACTGCATCTTAAGGATCTGATGACCCCATCCTGGCTCTTGAACTTTATCTGAGGCTTAAAGAGGTTCTGTCAGGAATAGCCCTTTAGTGGTTGAAGTCTCTTACTAGGGGTCACATTTTATAATATTATATTATTAGTGAATACCAAATAAGTTCCTAATTAACTTTGGGTTGAGCTAATTTGAAGTGTCAGGATTATTCCCTGATACATTATTACTTAGTCGAGTGGTTTCCCAATCTTAGACCTATTGGAAATTGATTTGATGATTATTTGATGCTTATAATTACTGTTGACTCAAGCTTAGGATAATCAATCAATAATTAACCATCAATCGTTAATTATTATTATTAAGTCCTGAGTCATTATTATCAGCAACCAAAGCTGAGAGTTTCTCTAAGTGAGGCATCTGATTGCCTTCTATAGCTTAGTATTTCACCCTGATCTTTATGAATCCTTGGGCTCTCTCACCTTTAGCCTTAATTTTTATACAGTACAGGGCTTAAATCTAACACATTACTTTTTACTTAATAATACCTAATATCAAATAACCTATCATCTACCTTAATAAACTAAATTAATATATAATGATTATCTTAAAACTTATTTTCCAACAAAGGTCGAGGCTGGTGAACTTAGGGGGAACTTTTCCCCCTCTCTCTTGGGCAGGGCGACATACTAAACATACCACATCTGCCTTACTGTTAGAATCCTGGATGGCAACTAGAGAGCACCCCACCTAGCCAGAATTCTGACAGAGTTATTTGTTCCACTAAGATGGTTCAGATTGAGACATCTTGTAGAGGAAGATTATTAGAGTTCCATTTTCTCATTCCACTGCTCTGTTGGCAGCGGGATGATATGGAGCAGTAATAGAGGGATTAGTGCATATAAATGAATTTATGTCAACAATTAGTTGGTATTCAAAGTTGGTGTCATTATAAGCTAACAGTACCATTGGATACTGAGCAAGTGACCTTTTTAAGTTAAAGTGAAGCAGTTGTTTTATAAGCGGATGAGGCAACTGAGATGGCCTCAACACATTTTGTAAAGTGATTGACTGCCAGTATAATATACTGGTGGCCATACATCGCTGTAGGAAGTGGCCCAACAACGTCAATGCTAATGGTAGCAAATGGGGCTATAGGACCCACAACCTGGTGTTGATACATCATATTGGGAGGTTTCTGAATAGCACAAATAAGACAGGGATTGATAATGTCTTGAATAAACTCAATCATCCCTTACCAGTAGCATTGCTCCTACAGCCAATGATGGGTTTTACTTACGGCGCCATGGCCTACAGTTGAATGGCCCTCCAGATGGTCTCCATTCTAGCTGAAAAATGGACATAAGGCATTCAAGAAGTTCCTCCCTATTCATCTATTAATATTTCTTCAATCCAGGTCCTCTTGGTCATCGTATTCAATCATTTCTTAACCACAGGAGTCTCTTGGATCCATTACTAAGGCTTCCCAATAAGTTCATAACATAATCTTCCTCAGAGGCATAGAGCTTCAATACGGGTAGTCATGAAAATCCATTGGAGTTTTGGTGTATTAATATGGCGCTATGAACAATGAAAAAACATTGTACTGGAGTTTGAGTGCCCAGCGTGCCATCAATCCATCTATTCAAATCCTTCATTTGTTGCTGCCACCGTAGGGAGGCATGGTACATAACCACTGTAAAATGGTTCCTATATAGGAAAGGATGTAATGCTTAATGGTAAGAAATACAGCTAGGCATTCATACTTGGGAACGCAATAATTCCTTTCTGCCTGAGTTAGTGTTTTAATGAAGAAGTCTATAGGATGTGCAACTTGATTTGCATCAAGTTGTGCCAGAATGGCCTCAACAGCCACATCGCTAGTACCAGTGAAAAGAATGAACTGTTTATCAAACTTGGGATGTACCAATACAGGAGCGGTAGGAGAGCTTTCCTCAAGACGTCAATTTTTGTTGTTGGTTTGTTTTTCATTGGAATGAGACCTCCTTGTGGAACAGATACATCAGCAGTTCAGTAAGTTCATCAAAGTGGGGAATGAATTGCTGGTAATAAGTGACCATCCCAAGGAAAACCTGAATGTCACATAAACTGGATGTCAAGTCATCATTTTTAATATTGGCCACTTTGTATGGTTATGATGTGACGCTTCCCAGGTAACTTTATTCCTGAGAAATTACATATCAGTCTGGAAGAACCAGAATTTAGCAGTTTTAGCTTCAGAGAAGCAGAGCAGAGATGTTCAAAATCTTCGTTCAAGTGAGAGAAATGGTGATAAAAAGTGTGCAAGAACATGGTCACTAATCGAGGTAAACTAACACACATGACATTTTATAGTCCACTAACAGGCTGTTTATTGCCCTTTGGAAGGTAGCCAGGGCGTTGTATATTCCTTGGGGCATTTGCGTAGGTTCAAATTATCTTTCACATTATATGAGGGCACATTTCTCCTGATCTTCTGGTGCAAGCTTGATCTGCTTATAGCCACTAGCAAGATACATTGCAGGAAGATTTGGGAACCAGCCATGAGTTAAAAGGAATTATATAGTGTGTCAGCGGTTAGCTTTCCTTTTGAGTTCAGGCATTCAACTGGGGAATATTCATAACTACCCAATGCCCTCATTATTTTTCCATATAAATAACAATGGAGAGGCCCATAAACTTTGTGAGGGCTTAAGCAGTCCAGCGTCCAGGAGTTGCTTAGGCTCATAGTCACTTGGGCTTCTTCAAACTTAGATTTTCCAGTAGGGTTGAGCCCAGATTGGAAGAGAGTCACTCATAAGCACTCCATGCTATAAACCTTTCATCATCCTAAAGTCATCGGAACCTTTTGAAGAGATGTAAGCGTACTCTTTAATAAAAGCATTTACTTGATACTGCTGCTCAGAGGTGAGGGTTTCGCCTATCTTTATGTCTATGTGGTCAATGGTGGTGTCCTTGTTGATCCCTAAATTGTATAGATTCCACACTTGTAAATAGTTATGCTTGTTTAACAGGTAGAGTCTGAATGTATGTAATAGGTTGGATTTAAAGAGAGTGTGTAGAGTTTATAATGAAGTTATATATCAAAATAGTTAAGAGCCTCTGATAAGCAGGATCTAGCGCCCCAGGGCAGGTAAGAAGCTCGAAGAAGGCTAAATTAGAGTACCTGATTTTCCAGCAAATTTTCCAGCAGAATGGTAACTTGGATCCCCGTGTTAAACAAAATACTTGATAATATGGGAGTATAACTACTCAGTTGTTTGAGTATACAGGAATCTCTTCTTGAGCCTTAGCACTTTAAGGAGGCAGTTTGGTTTTTGGACCAAATACTTAATACTCTAGCCACTCAATGAAGTTCAGATGCTCCAGTAAACAACTAATAGGTTTCCTTTTTTCTTTAACTTAACATAATCTTTGACAACTAGAAAAATGTGATATCCAAGAATAGAATATACAAATCAGTATAATTAGTTTGGTGTCAAATTAATAAGGTTTTGGGTGCCTATGAGGAGGTCAAAACTGTCATTCTCCATTTCAGTCACTGGGGCAACACAACCAGCGATCCAAGCTGGAGTGGCAAGGTGTAATAGCACCTAGAGATCAGGTACGCTGAGGCCCAGAAGTACTATAATCCAAGGTGTGATTTTAATCCAGCGCAATTTTATCCATTTTAACAGTCAAGAAGAATTGACGTTAACTGACAATCCATTATTGACTATGGACAGAATTTTCACCTTATGGACAACTACTTGAGCATGGGTAACCTCAATGCCAAAATAGGGAATTTTGTAAATAGAATTTCTTGATGGAAGTGGTCTAGGAGGAGTAGCGTAAGAATAGTTTAGACTTTTATATGAAATTAATGAGTCTGGGCATCCAATTTATCAGGAGGGATAAGACGCAACGTTCAGAGTGGGTAGCAGTGGTAGACATGGGATGAGGCGTTATGTTGTCAGCAGAGGGTGCCTTGCACCTTAAGCTGACTCTACTTTTCCTGTCACATCACCTTTTTCTTCCAACAGGAATCCTCCTTATACCCAAAGAACCCACAATAAGAGCAAGGGTCGCGTTGAGGTTTATGTCTTTGGAACTGTCATACCACACAAATGTGAGGCCGTTTCCCTTTTCAGGTGTTTGATGCACCTCCAGCTTAGAAAACTCTATGATAGATTCCTTTATTATCAAAAATTGATTTAAACAACTTTTTTGTTTTCTGAAAATGTAGTATGCGGGTCATAATGGGTTTGTACACAGAGAGGATGGCAGTGATGGTATTGCAAATTTAACTTGAATGATGGATGTGAGGGCCTGAGCTTCATGATAAAACTGCTCAGCAAACTAAATACATGTTTCTCCACATTTAAGGTGATCCTCATGAAGGCTTGTTTATGATTGGAAAGGGATATACTACTTCTAAACTTATGATAAAGGCGTCCTTTAGTTCTGCTCACGTATTACACTGTTTGAAGTATGGCATCTTAATCTCTTTAGCCTTGGGCAAGGAAGGTTTGTATGTTCTGGTACCATTGGCGATCTGCAGCAGGTTCCATCGCATTTTCATACACATAAAGATAAGATTGGATAAGTCTAGTCTCAGGCACATACTTCTACTTAAAGGTGGGTTTTAAATATTCAAAGGGGTCAGAGAGGCACGGATAGCTGGTAAAGGAGACAATTCAGACTCAGCTGCCCAGTGGTTCCTGAGTCAGTTTTGGGGATAACCGCATCAACTTGACGGTAGAAATCATCCATATCATCCTGAAGTGTGGTGTAGTAGGTGATAACATGATTGAGAGAGGCTTTGGTATTTAGTAGTCTGTAGATATTTTTAAATCTTGGCGGACTGGCTTGATACTTTGGATGACAGGGAAACACATTTATTACACAATGAATTCAAGGTTAGATCCTCATCAAGAGAATCCCCTTCAATGCTAATCCAAGCTCATTGAGCCATAAATAGAAGTTGTTGCTCAAGGGCTCTAAGTTGAGATTTATGGGTTTCACCAAAGGATGGTACACTAGTCAAGCTCATATTCTTTTCTATCTTGGTGGGTATGTGGTTGCTGGGATTATTTTTGAGAAGGTATATCTTCACCAGGTAGTCTCAAAAAGGGCCTGGCAAGGAGCACCAGTATTGAGTTATTTATTAGAACTTGAAGGATAGGTACTTAAAAAGCCTCACAAAAAAGTTGTTATAGCTCCAGCGGAGCCTCTTAGTAGACTTTGGGTCTCTAAGGAAATCTCTTAAATAATAGGCGTTGTCATGGCAAATCTCTATTAGCTTGAACTGAAAAAGCTCTAGTAGAAAAATTAGGCAAAATTTATAGATACAAACGAGAATAATTTTATTTAGAATTTAAGGGTATTTATAGACTTTGTCAGAGTCCATAATTGAGTAGGGTATGACAATTTATAGAATGATGTAGCAGAATGTGGAGGTTTCTAGTGTACATGAGCTTTCCCAATCAATTTGGCCAATTCATATGATCTCTGAATAGCAGTCTTTTATTGTCTAATTTGGTGGATATGTACAGGATTTGGGATATTATTTGCTTGCCTTAAGTTCCTCGTTTATTGCAATTTTAGTAAGATCTACATCGGTGAGACACCCTTGAGGGGATTACAAATTATCTGGCATTTAAATGTAACTTGAACTCACATGAATCCCATCATTCCCAACAGCAGGCTAGATAAATTACTACGTAATAATAAGATGATTCCAAGTAATAATACTGGCATTGCTGATTTATCATTTTTCTTAGGCCACCATGCCCTAAAACATTGTGCGCAGTTTGTATAGTTGCTAATGTTCTAAAGGCTTAAATAATAAATATCTCTTTCCATCAATTGAACTTTAAATCTGTCAATTCTTTATTTTAATATACTCCAAAGCTTCCTTCATCGCGCTTTTAAATCTTCTGGGGTTCATCCCAGATATTTCGTTGATCACCTGTTGAATAGTTCATCCACTTGCTGGTACACAACTTGAATGTAATATAATATTGATAATGAACTAGCGTTTGATAAGCTGCTCCCACTCTATGTTTAATCTCAAAATCGTAGACTTAAAGCTTCAGAGCTCATTGAGACAGTTGCTCTCTGGTTCTTTGAGATTTTGCAACCAGCGTAGAGACAAGTAATAAGTCGCAATTTTGAAGTGTTATCATAAATATATACTCAATATTTTTTATGTGTAATTTACCATGGGGCATTCAAAATCCATCACAGTGTTTTTCATTTCTTCCAGCGTCAATGCTTGATTCACATAGGCCACAGGATGCTCCTCTCATAATCAACAATTTGCCTTAAAATGGATCCAATTGCTACAAATAAGCATTTGTATAAATTATAAACGCTATTAAAAATCTTAGTACTTTAGAATGGAACTAGTCATCAGTTATTGTTAGGCTCAACAAATTATTCTTGGGCCTCCTCATACCATATAAATCTTTTTAGATCTTTCAATAGGTAGAATAATGGTTTGCAATTCTGGCAAAGTCTTTGATAAATCAGTAATAGTAGGTGATTATCCCAATAAGGACTTATAAACCCTGAACTTTCTTCGAGGTCAACCTCTGTTTAATGGCCATTATTTTCTGCAATTGAGGTTGTAATCTGCCAGAATTTATCTCAGAACTTAAGTATACGAGCTCTTTTTTTAAGAATTGGCATTTTCTCAACTTGATCTTGAAAATTTTCACTGACAGGAGTTTAACACTTCCTCCAAGTGTTCCAAATTTCTGTGAATGTCCTGCTGAAAACTTTAAGTTATTCAGGTACACCAAAATACAGACAACTTCAAATCATTTAAAAAGGAATCTATCACCTGATGGAAGGTAGCTGACGCGTTACATAATCCCATGTGGCATTCTCATAAGCTGATATAGCCCTTGTGCAGTGCTTATCACATAATTTTCCTGTCTTCTTTCAGCAATTATATCTGCTAATACCCTGAGATTAAATCCATAGTCAAAAAGAACTTGGCTTCCCCTAGACAATCAAATGCGTTATCCATCCTCAACAGCAGATATATACTTCTTAGTAAATTTGTTTAAATGGGGGTAATTAATCACTACTTAATTTGATCCATCCTTTTTCTTCACTAAAAGGATTGGACGCACCCATGAACTCAAGGAAGGTATGTGGTGCCTATGCTCAATCAAGTTACTGATTTCTTTGCTGACTACTGCACAGAAGCATTGGATTGGTGAGTGAGTCGCATTCATATTGGTGGATATTCCCTAGTATCAACCCTTATGGATCACATTTTAGCACATCTGAGGTCATGATCATCCTGAGTGAATATCACCTAATATTAAAAAATCCAACACTTACTCCTGCTGATGTTATGAAAACACAGCAAGTTTCTCTCAATAAATTAGTAAAGTAATGTTTTCAGAAACATCTGCCATTAATCACATTTCTGTTAGAATCAAAATCATGAAAGCTCTGCTTTCAGCGGTCAGGATTAGATGAGTATACACAATAACTTGGTTTTTTCTACCTTCATCAGATTTATGCTCAGATTGGCCAGTAGAGCTCAGATTTCACCGTGACCTGGCATTATACTCCCCTGAGCTACCTAAGGCTTCCATATTATTTTTCCATGAGAAAACATCTATTTATAATCATTCTATGATCTCTAGAGTTAACCCTATGTTAGTATATCTGTGTTACTAATAGAATGGTTATTATCATTTTTTTCTCAATGCTATCCCACAGTTCTTGAGGATCTGCATTGGCATTCCCCTAATTTGTTTTCCAATTAACTTGTATTTGATGGAAATTATGCTTTCATTGTAAATTAAATTTACAAAATCATTATTCTTCATCAGCAGAGTTTCTCCAAACTGCTAAATATTAAAGGCATCTTTTTCCCTTAAAGTTGTATTTGACACCATATATCTCAGCAATTCTGTTCCAAAGAGGATGTCAAAATTTTAATTTGCCAATACTATGGCGTGATCTGATACCACCAGTGATTTAAAATGAAGAATCAGTACACTGTATGCCCCACAGGGCGTTGTAGTATCCAGCCAAGTGGTTCCTTATTCCTTCCAGTGTTCCAAATCTGGAGGGATTTTTATATGCTTCAGTAACTTGGTCAAAGTGATATTTTTGGGCAATATGCTATCAATTATCGCCCATACTTTTACTCAATTGGGTAAAATAGCTGCATATGTAAACTCAGGGTATTTATAATAAGGTGTTGCTGAGTGAATCATGGTTTTACTTGCCAAGTCTAGAGTATGAATTAATTGCATAGATGAATCAGGGAAGAATTCATTAATCGCTATATTAGGGACAGAAATGTTCACATCATCAAGATTATTCTTAAGCAAACTTTTAGCGTTTTCAGTGGTTTTTATCTTTTCCGCTAGATGACAGGCATAAGGACATGTGACTTTCATTTATGATCTCTGGGTTGATACTATATGCTTTTGCTCTGGTGAATGCATTTACATCCAAATTAACAACCTTATAGAATGGATAAGATGCATCTTCACCTACAAATCTACTTAATAAAACACTAACACTGACTGAATCACTGACTGAAATATGAAACCTTTGAGTCTGACAGGTTCAATTTATTTGTGAGTGGGTGAGAATTAGCAGATATATCGAATTATTCACCAAATTGCTCACTCAAAACTAACAAAAAGCAATTTACTTAATAAAAACTCTAACTCTGACTGACTGACAGTGAGTCTTTTAAGTTCAATATATTTGGGCGAGTAAGTGAGATTTAGAAATTATATCAAATAATTTTCCAAATTGCTCACCTGAAGCTAAACAAAAAGCAGCCTTAGAGTTATAGGTAGATTATAGATTAAGTAGATTTAGTATAACCAGCTCACCAGCTTAAGGGCAGCAAAGCTTTTAGTCATAGTGGCTTTGTTAGGAAGCTAGCAAGTTGATTTTAGAACGACCTTCCAGTTTAAGTAAAAAGTACCCAAATGACAAGTATGAATGCCAGTGGTACTGATGCTTGCATGACTATTATGAAACCAGAAAGGAATTTCGCCACTGAGTACCCATAGTCCATAGTCATGTATAAAAAACCTAGCAACAAACCAGATAAGCGTGGCCATGGGTACCGTGGGTTGTTGAAATATATTTGGGAGGGGTGATTTTGATTTGAACACAATAAAAACTGGAATTGGGTAAAGAATTTTTTTATTGAAAAGTTAAAAAAGAAATTGACCAATAAATTCCTCAGTGTGATGCAACTGATTAAATCATGTTCAATTTGGTAGCTTGTCAAGGCAGGGATTGGGGACCTCAATTTTTAACCTAACTTGCGAATTTTTGAGGGAGGGGAAATAACAACTTCAATTTGAACTGACATCAGGGTATTGGCAGCAGGCTGAGTCGCTATCAGTTTGACTGCAATTGCCTGATCTGAGGCTTTACTGCAATTGCGATGGTTAGTGTGATGGCATATGGCCTGATGGGCAATGGGAACTCCCCAGGGCCGCCCCATATAGGGGCAGTCCCAACAGGTTGGAAATGGGTTCAGGATGACCAACCCACCCATGCCTGGTCGCTGGAGTGTTCATTTGGTCAGATGGGTGCCATCAATTGCCAATCCTGATTTTTGTAATGGGGGTTTTCAAATTATTGGCAACGGTACCCAAAGGTGATACAAGCCCGTTGGGGACAAAACCTAACAATTTTAAGAGGAGATTAGAATTGTCAACCATATTGCTCGATGGCTCAATACCATCAGCAATTTTAACAGAGAATTTTTCATCTGTTCATTCCATCTATGAGTTGCGCACCTGTTGGGCTTTATTCCCATAGATTTTGGACATTTTGACTTCAATTTTGAGGATTTGGCGCTATTGGCTTTATAAAGTCCATCCAGCTCATGGGGATGACAGTTTCCAATGATTTCTGCACAGATTTCTTCTATTTTGCAAACTAAATCAGTGGAGGCAAGCACAGGGACTGGGGGAGGAATCTTCAGAGGGAGAGCTTTTACCCAGCACTCATCTACTACATGGGCAAGGTTGCCCTGTGTGACGAGGGGTACAGCTGCCCTCTTTGGACCCTTCTTATTATGATTTGGGAAAATCTCCTGGTCTGCGCAGAGGGGACGTTCCTCTGGAGTTACAGGATCAAGCATAGTGGTGGCACATAGATCATGTGCCATGATGTTAACAGTGAAGCTGTTAGTTCAATTGGATCAAGTGTAGTGCTGGCACAGCCTATAGGCTATGGCAAGCGAGCTCAAAAAAACCTGAGCAACGCCAGGTAACTCCAACTGTAAATCAAAAATACCAAATTCATCTTTATATATGTCAGGGGAACAAGATTAATTGCAGTGAGAGATTGTTCCATATCTAGACTGCTGATTTTTCCCTTAATCCTGGCCAGCTTACTTATTTTTATCCTAAATCAGATTTACTTGCTCCTTAGACTTCTTGCTCCAACATAGAGAATAGAAATGTACATGGTTTCCACAATTGTGTAAAGCAGTTTTGAGATATGTCCGACCATTTTAGTCCTTTGGGTTTGTTTCCTGTTACTACTCAATTTTTTTAGTACTAGATGGTCCCAACCCGAGGGGGGATTCATCAATGTGTTACTACTCAATTTTGTATTTCATTATTAGGCTCAGCAAACTTCATTTATTCCGATTATTTTTAGCAAAAAAAGATTTGAAGGTTTAGTAATGTAATGATCCCAGATGCACCCATAAAAATATATTGTACATCTTACGCTTTTCAATTAAGAAAGGGGAACAAAACTAAATCTTTTCCACTAGAATCTATAGTGGATCTGGGACACACCCTTCATGAACAATGGATTTCCGCCCCGTCATCTCATTTTCATAATAGGCCAAAAAGAAAGAAAGAAAGATTTCGTCATGAAGTTCAATTCAGCTTATGTTTATGTAGTAAAAATAAGAGAATATGCAACAAATTTATGAGAGGAATAGGGTGTATTGAGACTGAAATCCTAATTGGAACTGCAAATAAAGAGGCGATCCAGCAGAAACCTTTCATATGATGGAAATTTTTTTAAAAAAGGTACAAGCAACGCAAGGATGCCAGAACCCTGATGAACAAATGAAATACAGCATCAGGAATCATAAAATGGACCATCTGCAATGTTTAAAACATGATAGGGCACAAAGGTCCTGGTGTTTTGGAGAAGATTCGCGCATCATGTCATAAGAAAGATTCTACAATCCCCACTCCTCAATTCCCTTAAGCTTTTAGACCCAGCGTTTTGTTAATGATAGAGTGCTGGGTCAATTTGTAGTATCTTTAATAAATCGTTAATTCTTCTAAAATACTTTATATCTATAAATTTTCAAATATTTCATTACCCCAAAGAAGCACACCTCAACCAATGGAGGGCCCCCGCTCATTAGTATCAGTAATGGTCATGGCCATCTCATTGGTGATTACAGCGCTAGCCTTCCTCAGCAAAAAACCTTAGAAATCATCTCTAGGAGTACCGTACTTTACCTGATCAAGGAGATATGTAGTTGGTTTATCTACTAGAGTATAATGAACAATTGTAAAATTTTAATTTACCACACTTATGAAGATAACGAGAACAAAGAGCAAAAAACAATTATTTAAACCAATCTGAAACACTTACAAAGAGAAAATGAAAATGATAATCTGGATTTATCCCTATGGAGAATAATTGGGATCAAAACCAATGAGACAATTGTACTCCCCAATATTAAGTGCACACCCAAATGAGTCAGGGATTCAGGCCAAATGTACACACTGGATGAACGGAACTGTCTCCCTCATCCAACCCAACTAGTCAGCCTTTGATTCTCGAAGCCTGGTCAAAATTACTGCTAGCGCTCAGCCTGGTGGTCAGGATGGGAATGATGCGTAACAATCAATATTTCCGCAATTACCTCCCTGTGGATCTTATGCTAGAATTATTATTATTATTTAACCGAGGCAAGCCGACCAGGGGACAGGCATTACCGAAAGAAAGAAACGACATGAAACCTGAACAGGGTCAACTCTGTCGAAGAAAGTTTTTCCACCTCCGGATCGGGACTCAAATTTTTCTGGTTACGTCATGGGTAAGGTTTTCGTGTTATTAGACCTACTAACCGCCAATAGCTTCCTTTGGCTGGCACCCCGATCGATGTGCGAAGGGCGGGAATCGAACCCGCAACCTTCAGGTTGGTAGCCGTACGCCCTTACCGACTCGCCTTCCACCCCCCTCTTATGCTAGAATTATCAGAACACCAATGCTGTGGGGACTGTGGTTGCTTTTATGAGTATTAGAGTAGCCTTGATGGAGGTTAAGTCTTTCATTGGCACATCAGTTGTCTGAAATAATAACCCAGTAAATCACCACTGCTGTTATGTCGTTGGACCATTATTTTTTAACCTGTGATTTTAAACTGCTAAACAGTTTATATGGCCTTATGCGCACCCTACTGAAATGTTGATTATATTTAGCGTTGATAAGAGCCATCAAATAAGTGCTGCCAATTTGAGTGGCACATACAATTCCCCCCAAGTGCACAAGCGTGCAATGTAATGGTGATGGGACCCAACTCCTGCCCTTCAGATGTAGTGGCTCTCCAGGTGCTGGGAGTTTTGGCTGAACTCAAACCTTGAGTCACATTAAATGGAACCACAGAAACTTCAGAAGATCAGAAATTATTGGCTCTATTGGACGCCTTGGATGGTAAAGCTAAAATTTGGGCTTGTACCGTTGTTCCAGAACTCGCACCTAGGGAAGTCACCCCCTCACTTTTTTACCATTGTTTCATTTATGGTAGCCACCCTGAAGTCAAGGCCAAAAACTTCTGTTTCAACTGTTTCAGTAGCGAGGGTTAGCTGTGAGCTTATATGACCACATTAAGGCCTTCCATCAATTAACGGACTCCCTCTAATTACCAAAAGACATTGTCATTGCTGCATATCAGGATTCCCTGAACCAGGGAGAGGGTTCACAAATGGCATGGTACAATGGCCCCTAAATTTTGGAGGGTGCATAAAAGCTGGCCCAGCAGATTGAGGTCCGCGCTGGCAACTGAGCTACCAAGAAATCAGCCACCCTCAAGCCACACATCCGCTACATTAAACCAACTCCATCCACCCTCAAGGATGGTGACTACTAATTAATGATGTGAGAAACCAAACAGTGAAACAGATACTGAAAAAGGTCAGATATAAATGACAGCCAACTTTATGCCAGTGGAAGTAGACCAACTAGATATCACCTCACATGTGCTAGAAGTACTGGCCCTCATTCCCTATTTCCACCAATGCCTCAGGATAGAGAGGCCAAGGTGGTGTCAGCCTCATGTCCCACAATATTAGCACGCTTCCCCAAAACCACATAGCACAGCTAGCCCACTTTTTAATCTCGCAAATCCCTCATCCAACAGCCAGATTCCCTGGGTTTTTCTAGTAATCATGACAACACACACGAACCAAAACTCATGAACCTCATGGCAAATTATCAAACTGACCCCATGAACCTATTCATTCCAATGGACCCAGAGGCCCCAGCATTGTCCCCCTACCAGCTGGAGACAATGGAACAGGTTGAAGAGGACATCGCCAAAATCCAAAAATCAAAGATCCCAAATATGCATGCCCATTGATCGACTTTTCAGATCCCATTTCAACCCTGATTTCACATGCCCAGGCGGCAGAAAAGCCTTCCCAATTCCTCAACAAAGCCCAGGACTGCCTTAAGTTGCCACATATGCAAATACAACTGCTAGAGTATGCGCCCTGAAAAGCCTTAATAAATTCAATCGTTTTTATTTCTTGTTAACCGTGGACATTACAGCTGACTTTATGATGGGCAGTGGTGATATGAGTTTTTGACATGGGAGCATCAGGGGAACTTTATCAGTCTTAAGATGGTACAAGCGTTAGACCTGGTGAGTACCATGGGGTGTCTATTATGGGGGCCTCTAAGGTACCAATAGTCACCATGCTTTTATGCAAGCCGTTGCATTTCTCAGCCCATGATCATCAGTTTCACACTAATTTTAGGGCGATTATAGACCAACTCTACCTCATGATCCTAGGTGTAGGATGATGGCGCCAACAGGAAGTTAGTATTTAACTCAATCAGAATATCCTCACTTTTTCAATCTACTATCATTATGCTGAATAACTCTGCTTCCCACGCTGTTAATAGAAAAGTTTTGGTGGCCACAGTGTTATATCTACCTCAAGTGTGGTAGCCAATTTACCCACAATGCCTTCAATACTAGAACCATACAAGGATATTTTTGACATGGACTAAGCGAACCTCTTGACGCCCCACTCCAAGTTCAACATTGAATTCTTCTTAACAGTGAATCTCAAGATCAATTGCCCACTATACCTTTATACCGCCAGTAAGGATCAGGCCCTAAAAATCTGGATTGATGAGATGATGGCCAGGAGATGGATACTAGAAAAAGAACTAGCCAGTGTCAACTCCCATAATTTCACCCAAAAACAGTATGGCACCCTGCATCCTTGTGTGGATTACGGCCACTTAAATAATGTCACAGTGCCTAGAATCATATTCCCTCACACTAAAAGCTGGAATCTCCCAAGAATTGCAAAGTCAAAGGTGTTTTTAAAAATCAACCATACTAAACGCTTTTCACCAGTCTGAATGAAGGAGGGCCAAGAATTGCTGACAGCTATCTGCAAAACCCCGGAATATATCAGTTTAGGGCTATGTCATTTCAGCTTGAAAATGCCCTCACCATCTTCCAGCAGGTCATTAACTATGTGCTAAGAGACCTCCACTTTACATGAACAGTGGCATATATTGACAATATCCAGGTCTACTCCTCCACACCATAGCAACACAAGAAGGACTTAGTGGCAGTGGCTGCTGTCTTTCAGTATGCAGGTCTGCATGTAAATCCACAAAAATGCAAATTCTTAAAAATAATGTGCAATCTCATTGGTACTTGGTACTCAAAGATGGTCACACCATTGCTTCATCCAAAATGGAAGTGGTAAGGATGTGGGCAACATCCACCACCAAAAAGCAGCTTTATAGTTTCCTAGGTCTGTCATCTTTCCAAAAAAATTATCCCAGAGATTTTGGAACAGGCCGCCCCCTTCACCCACCGATTGGCAAAAATGCACCATTCATCTGGATGGCAGAATGTCAGCGAGCTTTCAAAGCTGGCAAAAAGATTTTTTTCCTTAGTGCCAGTCCTGTGACATGCTGATTGTCACGATTCCAATATGACTGGATGATAAGCTCTAAGTCAATATGGCGGAATGTATGGAATCCGCTGGAATCGAACCTGGTACTGGTAATTTGAGTGGTTCAAAATGAGGCATCTGGCAAATCGAGAGGATTTATGCCAAGATTCAATACAAATGAGAGTAAGTCAAAAAGGGAAGCAGAATAGAAGAGTACTAAGCCAAGGAAGCATCCAGCTGGGGAACCTAGGTATAAAGAGTTTGATGGAAATTAAAGAATTTAAAAAAATTTTAGAAGAAAGGAGATCGCGCAGATAAGTCTGCAATTAATATTAAAATAAAGGTCAAAATAAGGGGTGATAGCTCCATACATATTTTATTAAGTATTATTATAAATCAGCGATCCTCATATCATACAATTTGGTTGCTCAGTGGCTCATACCCTGTGCAAAACCAACTCAGCAAAATAAAGCTCAAACGCCGAGAATTAACAGTGGTGCTCACTACAGGGGGCCCACTAAGCAACTATAGATGAAAAACAACCAGAAAGCCAATTACTCTACAATGAGGAGTCCTCCTCTGTTCCAACAGCAAACCTGCTTGCAGTATAAAATGAAGAAGTTCTTTCATGAATACAAGCTGTGGAACAGCAACTGAATGAAGAAAGGGGAGTCCACCAGAAATTGCAACAACAATACAAAACGCTGCAACAGTTGATCAACGAACAGTTTGTGGAGCATACTGGAGCTGAGGGAAATGGGGTAGTTAGTGGCAACTTGGGGGGAGAATGTTATGGATCAACAAATAAATATCTATCGGGTGGTATGGTGAACCCCCCATGTGACACCATTTCTCCCAATTCCTTTTTGATGGTTTCAAGTTCATCCAGCTGGCTGTGTAATAATGCATCGAGGAATGGTTCCCATAGTCACTCTGACAACAGTTCTCCTGCCCTTTTCAGCAGGAATCCAGAGCAAAGCGAATTTGTTCATATTGAGAAATTACCTCCTTTCAGTCATGATGGGAACCTACATGGTTACTTTAAGCGGTTTGAATTTGCTGTGGAAGGGGCTACTGATCAATGGAAAGTGAAGTTGTTACTGTCCGCTTTAGATGTGGAAAGTTCTGACCAAGTGACCTGCTATCTTCCAAATAGCTCGGCATCTTATGCACAAGTAAAAGCAATTGTTATCTGGCTGTTTTGAGGCGCTAACAAGATGTCTCAACGGAAAGCTGAATTTATGACTATACAGTTTAACCAAATCGAGACCTTGTCAGAATTTGCTGAGCAGTTTTCAGTGGAAGCACACGTTCTGCTTAGGCCAATATCTTAACCACTGAAGATGTAAGTATATTGATGACAGCGGCTGTCAAACCATATCAGGAACTATACAACGCTATGTCCCATGTGTTGGACAGGGATACCAGACTTATTCAGATCATGAACGCCTTATGGCAGCTCTCCACCATGAACAGCGCCCCCAACGTAGCCCAAAAATATGCTGTTGCCCCTGTTCCAACCCCTGCAGGATATAGGTCGCAGCGACTGGGTTATCAGCTGCTGGAATGTAGTCATCCCTCACATGAGTCAATATACCCTTTCCAGCCTAGGTACGCTTCCCCAGTTCGTCCGCAACCTTGGAACCTTACCAGCAATTATTGGACTGGGTCTTCCGCCCCAAACTATAGACGTACATCTTTTATGAACAATTGCTTCCAGTGTGGACAAAGAGGGCATTATGCAGCCAATTGCCCTAGTCAACCACATGTGTATGCAATGCCAACTAGGATAATTGAGCAGGGAAAAGCTCGAGCAGAGTAGAGACAGGATGCTCTAGCTCCACTAAGTCCATATCATTTTAACCCCAACAATCCCCAAACATATTTTCAGGTAGAAATTATCCTCAATCAGATGATGTGTTATACCAGAAGCTTTCACTGGATACCCCTGCTTCTGCTTCCATGAGCAAAGGCTCATCCCATCAGGCTGAGCTTCGCCAGGACGTGCAGAAGCCATATGCATGGCAGATCCTAGAACAGACTGGCATTTGCAAACCGGATCCTTCACTGAACGTCACCTTTTTAGTAGGGGTTACCATAGCCATTCCAGTGGAGAAATTTGCTAGTGAGTATCCTCAAGTTGGCAAGGGCATTTCTTCTTTTTTGAGTAGTACAAAGCCCTTGAACATACAAGCAATACACACCAATGATTCTTCTTACTTGGAATGTACTTATTGCGACATATTCGTTCAAAACACGAAAATCTACGCTATCATAGACATGGGAGAACCTGTGAACATAGTCTTACTCGGTTGGTGGCTAAACTTATGTTGAAACCGGATGTGGACCATTGCATAGTATATGGGACCATGGGAACGCACAGCACTGTGTCAGAAGGAGCATATAGCGCGTTGCCTTTGCGATTTGGGTCAGTCCAGGTGTTTGCTCCAGAGGTGGTTTTGCTAAATAACCACTACAATATGTTAATTGGCGCGGCTTTCATGAGGAAATTTGGCGTTGTGATAGATATGGCAGAAGAAACCCTTACCATACTTGGTCAACAAATTCCAGTATATTTTTCCTCTGGTGCAATCCTAACGGATCCAGTCCACTCCAGTCAGATCAATCTAGCATACAGTGATGGAGTAATCCCTGTTCGCTACCAGTGACTGAGTCAGCGGACCAAGATCCTCCCCAACCAGATATATGAGTATAAGGGAATCCTGCTTCGAGCAACGCGCCCTTTAAGCTTACCATATGGACGCCAGGGCATAATAGGGACTGGGATTGAAATCGAAGTCCCTAAGGGGCTTTATGGAGAAATCCTGGCGCCTCATCAACACTCACAGCTCAAACCACATGTGGCTCCGGGGTTATTGTTTCCTGGGAATGGGGAGTTGAAGGTGCTGCTTGTGAACCTACAGAAGGAGACAATAACAATCAGGCGGCACCAAGTGGTGGCTTACCTACACTTCATCCCTATTGGGGGAGTTTGTCATATTTATGACTTTGGCTCATGGGAAGATCTCAGACTACCAGCTCACTCCTCATTTGGCATACTGACTGTAGTACTACAGGAAGCACTCACAGGATTATTGATGGAACAACAAAATAAGGCTATGGCCTTAAATGAAAAATATCGGGATATTTTTGCTAATGATGATAATGACCTGGGGTGCGCTCAAGGGGTGGTACATTGGATAGATATGGGGGATCATTGTAAGTCTTGGGGAACGTCCTTTGGCTCTTGATTGGGTCATCTTCCCATTCCTGAATAAAAAGACACTGAAGAGGATGGCGGTACCTCTCATCACTCAGGGCGACCTCGCTCATGTAGTAGATGAGCAATGGGTAACAGCTCATCCACTTTAGATCCCACCCCCAATACCCACACTTACCTTGGCAGAACTGTTGCAGGGAATTAGTGAAATCTGTGCTGAGATTACCGAATTAAAATTGGCCGGATCTAATTTGGCTGGCAATCTGGCTGATGCCTAAAATTTGAATGGCTGTAAAAGCATGAAGAATGAGATATTGGCCAGATCACCCAATGGTTCCAATTCAATCTCCAGACCAGTTGAACAAATATCAGGTGCTATCAATGAGGGTTTGAAGCCCCCATATAGTAATTTGGGTGTTGCGCCCAATGTGCTGCTGTTGACCAAATGAATGGTTAAATGACCAAGCGTGGTCATGTTGGCCATCCCAAACCTGTTCCCAACCAAATGGACCCACCCTATAAGGGATGGCCTTGGGGGATTCCCGTCACCTGTCGGGCTAAACACCATCATGCTAATTATCAGAAACATAGTTGATCCCTGGTTCAGATGTTTGAGGTCAAACCAACAGAGACTCATCCCACCGCCAAATTTTGCAATGTCAGTTCCCAAAGAATAAACCCTCACATTCCCAAACATTTTGATGGTTAGGTCAAATTTGTGGGCCCTGATCCCATCCTGTCACTACCCAATCGACCACTATTTAATCAGTTTCATGGCACTGAGAAAATGTTGGTTGATTTTCTTACTTTTTTTTCACAAATAAATTTTTGCCAAAAAAATCAAATTTTCTTTATTTTCCGTTCTGACCGCAATCCAGATGGCATTTCCCTAGTAGTCCATTGCCCTGCACTCTGGGTGGACTTTACCAATTCTTTTGGTCACCATGGCTCCTTCCATAGCCAATTGGGCCCAGTGAGTCTGACACTTTTGGTCTTACAAATTTGCTCTTATGAATTTCTGACAACAATATATGGGGATCTTATGGCCCTATGTACAACAATAGAAAGAGAAAATCCATCTCCCTATTGCCCCCAATGAGTTGGCCTCTCAAGCCAAGAACCTCGTCAAGACTATCCCAGTAATCCCACCTCATGCAGTTAAAACCACTGAGTTGGGAATGGGTTCAGTGTGGTTTGTCGTTGGGATACTCCTTACCCTGTTGTTATACCGCCACTTTGAGGCATCACATTTCCCAGCTCCATATCAATTCATACAGTTGGCAATGCCTCTGGCATTCTGGCTTGCCTTTTGGGTGTTCACGCATCCCAAATGGCAGGCCGGTCTAAACTTCTTCTGCCATTTTCATGACAATCATTCTCCCATTCATTCACAACCTATTAGACATTCAAGAGCAGCGGAAGAGGTTGTCTCCAATGAAGTTAATAAACTTGTTGAGCAAGGAATGCTAGAGCTATCAAACAGTCTGTGGGCGTCACCCTTGCTCATTGTAAAAAAGAAGGATGGTATGAACCGAGTGGTTATTGACTATCATAAACTCAATAACGTAACAAAGAAGGATTTTTACCCTCTTTCGCGGATTGATGATGTGTTAGACCGATTGGGTGGGGTAAACTATTTTTCCGCCATGGATCTGCTATTGGGGTATAAGAAGATCAAATTGCCATTAATGGAATGGGAGAAATGTGTGATCATCACCTCGAGAGGATTGTTCCAGCTGACGCGCATGCTGCAAGGGTTGTGTAACGCTCCAGCTATGTTCCAGCATGCCATGGATACGATTTTAGGTGATTCAAAGCTGTCCTGCGTCTTAGTTTACCTTGATGACATCAATGTGTTTTTGCGTACATTTACAAAGCACCTAGACTACTTAGAGCAAGTGTTTCAGCGCCTTGCCACCTCTAATATCAAAATTAAGCCTCAAAAGTGCCATTTATTTAAGGAGCAATTAGAATACCTCGGGTTTGTCATGGATTCACATGAGCTTAAACCGCAGCTGGCTAAAGTGGAAGTGATAAGCAAGATGACTCGCCCAGTGAATAAGCGGGACATTCAGGTGTTTCTGGGAATAGTTGGGTATTACTGATGGTTCATTCCCAATTTCAGCTGCATTGGGGCCCTACTAGTGAGCTATTAAAGAAAAAAGCTTTTTTATATTAAATGGAACAATGACAGAACGCTTTCAATGTATTGCATACCGCGTTAGCAAGCACACCCATTTTGCAATAGCCCAACTTTGATAAGCCGTTCATAGTGCAAACAGATGCCTTGCTTTCCGCTATAGGGGCAGTATTATCTCAGAAGGATGATGATGGCGTGGAGCATCCTGTTGCCTTCTGTAGTCAAAGTTTGAACTGTCACAAACGGAACTTCACCATTACTGGGTGAGAATGTAAAGTGGTAATTT